>JAGKTI010001896.1:6384-17333 GCA_018397915.1 Birgus latro | reverse complement strand
ATATATATTTTTGAACATTTCAGGTACCTGATAGTCCAGAAAATCTGATAATCCAGAAGGTCCATGGGCTGCTGCATTCCACATTAAAAGACTTTTACTATATACAGTATGACCTCACTACAACAGACTTTGGTAAACCGGAAGTCGCTTTTTTTGGAGTCAAGGAGCTGACCGGAATTATTTCTTACATATCAGGGAAACTCTGAAAAGCTAGAAGCAGTCCAGACTGCCTAACCTCCCGGCAGGGTGGCTATATTGCCTGTGCGGTTTGTGTGTTCTTGCGTTTGTTGGTGGTTGGCTGGCAGCAACACAGACGTATCGCTGGTGGCCATCAGCACTGTCCTCGCACAGGTGCAAGAGGGGCGAGAACATATTATCGCCTGTGCCAGTCGCACCCTCGACCAAGCGGAGAGGAATTATGCCGCCACAAAAAGGGAATGCCTAGGCATCATCTGGGCACTCGAGCACTTCAGGGCCTATCTCTCAGGCACGCAGGTCACCATCATCACGGACCACCAGTCCCTTCAGTGGTTACATCAGTCCACGATGCAGAATGCCCAACTCATTCGGTGGCGAGAGTCCCTGGAGGAATTTAATTACGAAATCGCATACCACCCAGGTAAATTACATACCAACGCCGACGCCCTGTCTCGCCTCCCCCTACAGTCCATCCTCACCAAGCCCGACCTGCTCCATCAATGTCAAACGATGGACCGTCCCCTGTGGATATCACCCCAGGTGTTTGCTAAACTACACCGACAGGGAGACCATTGATTCACACGGTCTGGCCACATAGTGCTCGACCCCAACACCGCCCTCGATGCCATGACCCAGTTACACTCCGACAATGACATCCATCTGGGCATCAAGAAACTGATTCAAGTATTCTCAGATTTCTACTGGACACCCAGCCTCTCCAACATAGCCAAGCAAGTCACACAAGCCTATCGAGCGTGCAGTTTAGGCAAAGATATCACTCGCACCGCCAGCCCATCGGGAAGGATCACTGCCCACAAGCCTTGGCAGCTATTATTGGTTGACATTGTCGGGCCCCTACCACCCAATTCCGGCTAAAAATATATCATCACCTTCATCGATGTGTATTCCAAGTTTCTAATCGCCTGCCCCGCCAAGGAACACAATGCCATCAGCATAGCTGATGCCCTCGTCCGCCACGTCTTCCCCTACTTTGGCATTCCACAAGCCATTCATTCCGACAGTGCCCCAGAGTTCACAAGCTGCATATGGGAAGAACTGGCTACCATCTTTGGCTACAGAATATCACACTCATCCCCCTACTGGCCCCAAGGAAATGGGGTGTGTGAGAGAAGCCACTGGACCCTCCTGAATCACGTGCAGGCAAGGATACAAGAAATAAAAGATGAAGACTAGCCCGCCTACGTAAAAACAGGCCAGTGGGGCATAAACACCTGCCCCCGAGAAGACGGTATCTCCCCACGCGAGAGGGTTTTCGGGGAAACTCCCCTCCTCTTGCCAGTATGACACCACCTCCTACCCCCCTCCACCCCCCCGGCATCTGAACCCCTCCACCACCTCAAGAGACGACTACATCACTTCCAACAGCACCAAGACCTACAACCAGACCAGACCCCCACCAGCCCCTACAAGCCAGGAGACTTGGTTGTAGTTGCCCAGCTCCCCACCCCAAACAAAATTTCTCCCCGCTTCACGGTGCCCTACACAATCACCAATGTCCCCAACCCTTGTCAAGTCACCATGAATTACCACGACACACACCAGACCTACAGAAACCGACACATGCGGCCGTACAGAGTAACACAGTTCCCACACACTCAGACCTCCACCCGGCACCCCACCCCACCCCCAGCAACAGACCAGCAGTCCCCACCAGACTCCTTTTACTACTTCTCACCCTCTCCTACCTCCTCACCCTCCCTTGACCTCCTCCTCTCCACCTCTTAGCACCTCACCCTCACTCTTGCTCGCACGGACCTCACCACCAGATGCGCCCCTCACCACCATACCACCAGCTGAGCCGCATAGCCCCACAGTGCCAAGCCAAACACCACCACACCCCTCTACACCTCCACATACACATGCACCATGCACCGCCACCCACTCTCCACCTCAACTACCCGCTACTCACACTCCACCCCCGGCCCACCCCTCGATCGACACCACCAGCACCTCACCACCCTCAACCTCCCGCACCTCACCACCGGCAGTTCCGCCTCCCACCACCCACACACCACATACCCGCTCACCACCACCACAGCCCCTTCCGGCTGCCTCTCACACCCACCTACACGCTACACAGCCACACCCTCACCCACCACCTCGTCCACAACAAACAAACTACCCACACCCACGCCTAACACAACCCCCATCACCTTACCCATACACTAAGCCCGATGGAAAATTCCACCCCGACAAATCCCCAGGGGAAGGATGTCGACACCCTCAACACCCCAGCATAAAAGAAGACTGACAGCACCACTGGCCAGCATTCAGCCAGAGGTTACCATCCCATTCACAATGCGAGTATAACGAGTGACCTGGCTCCTGGCTCACGGACAACACTACTGGGTACATGACACACTGCACCTCCTCAGCAACACACACCACACCTCCACGCTCCGTGTGGCCTACACATCCCACTAACCACCTAACCTGACCACACTCCACTGGATAGCCTTCCTACACCACCTCACACCCACCCACCAAACCGCCCTCACAGACACATACCACCTCCAGCCATGAGGACGTGAGTTTCTCCCCGACGAAGGTGGTGAAATACAAGCCAGTACGGGAAGCACCTGCAAGAGGGACAACAACCACCCGAGGAGGAACCAACCGGGAGGCGGATGACACAACCCCCCCACCCCAGGAGGAACCAACCGGGAGGCGGATGACACAACCCCCCCATCCCAGGAGGAACCAATAGGGAGGCAGGTGAAGCGCGGAGCCTACCTCCCTGACTGCCTTATGTCCCTCTTGCTCCCAACCGACGCCTCGCCAGGTACGCGGGAAAAGTCACCCTGGCTTCAGCCAGAACAACCATTGCCAGGTAAAGGGCAGGATTGTCTCTACATTCCTGAGCAGCGCCACGACACAGGCCACCGTCCATGTCGGGTACAAGGCAGAGCAGGCCATCATCTGCTCCTGAGCTGCCATCCCCTGCAGGACTGCGACACAGGCCACCGTCCGTGTCGGATACGAGGCAGATCAGGTCACCATCTGCTTCTCTCCTGCAGCATCCCCCAGGGCAGCACCGCAACACAGGTCACCGTCCGTGTTGGGCACGAGGCAGAGCAGGCCACCGTCTGCTTCTCAGCTGTTACCTGTGGCGGTGCCGCGGTACAGGCCACCGTCTGTCCCCTAGCCACCCCCTCTTCAGGAAGCAGGGCCGCGACACTGGTCTCTGGCCATGTCGGGTACAAGGCAGAGCAGGCCACCATCCGCTCCTCTCCTGTAGTCCTAAGGGGCAGAGGAACCGTTGTGCTGGCATCTGTCCACACGGGGAAGGCAGAGCAGGCCACCGTCCAGTCCTTACCCTCTGCTCCTGGGGTGTTTACTGAAGGGGACGTCCTTTGCTCGGCCCACCACCCCTCCTGTGGCCAGGCAGGACACTCTCTCTCCCCACAGAGGTGAGCCCCTGGAGGACCTGCTGGTGAAGGAGTGTTGGTGAGGCCCTCTCAGCAGTCCTGAAGTTCTCGCCCTACAACCGGCATACCCAAGGGTGTCACCACCTTACAGACCCCCAGCAGAGAGGTCGCTGCAGCCCTACCCTGATGGCGACCCCCACCACCAGAGGTTGCCGCAGCCCCACCCTGATGGCAACCCCCACCACCAGAAGTTGCCGCAGCCCTACCCTGACAGCGACCCTGGGCGTGAGGGACCACAGCCCCCAGACACCCAGGGGCGTGCCAAGGACCCCAGGGTGAGGCCTACCGGACCCAGAGGACTGGTCCTCCACTCCCAGAAGTCAGCGCCATGAGGCGTGCCTGCTCTTCCTCTTCAGCCCTAGCCCAGAGGCCCAGACACCACATCAGGGCCTGAGGAGAGGCGAGCCTCCCACTGCATTGCCCATTAGTGCTGCTCAGATGACCCGGTCTACGACTACAGTCCAGTGCCTCCTACGGGAGGAACAGTGATCAGTGACTTACCCTATACCAGACCCTTAGTGTGAATTGCCCAAGAAACCCCAGTGTCCAGTCCAAATTACTGTATAAGTGCCCTGTGTTGTAATGTAATTTCAGTCCCCAAGTCTTATCATAATTGACCTGTGTTATATTGTAACTTCAGTGTCTAAGTCTTGTCATAAGTGTTTCCGTTATATCGTAACTCCAGTGTACACTCTCAAGTCCTGTTATAAGTGCTCTGTGTCTTGGTAAATTGTCCCAAATCCTGATGTCTATATATATATATACAGTATATATACAGTATATATATATATATATATATGTATATACACTCGTATATGTTTTGCACCATCTGCTTTATGTATTTCTGTAATATCATATGTAGTTCTGGAGTTGTAAACTTGGTCAATATAGTAAGACCTCACTATAATGGACTAATTGGGGCCCAAGCCATTCCGAAAAATGTGAAATTCCGATAAAAGCGACATCAAGACTTACCCCTGCTAATCCGGACTTTTTCCGATATATCAGACATTAGTCTGGATTGCATCAGTGGTTTTCACCACCATTGCAGTATTGTACTGTGTTATACCTTCACTACATTAATCAAATGGTATAATAATAATGTACTGTGCACTGAAAAACGTGTCTTTTACTCGTCTTATTGTGGTGAACATAGCTGAAGTGGTCAGGCAGTCCGGACTGCTTCTGGCTTAACCGGACTTTTTCCGATATGTAGGAGTTTAGTCTGGTAGCTCCTCGAGTCCGATAAAAGCGAATTCCAGTCTATTGAAGTCCATTATATCGAGGTGTTACTGTATGTTTGTAAGTATGGTCTCAGCCAAGTTTTTATGCCCTGTTCCCTCAGTTGTATGCACTGACCTGGTCTTGCAAAGAACCCTAGCATAAGCATATGTATTCGAGGAGCAAGGAGTTGAACCTCGAACACGTAGCATAACAATGACGATGACCCTGAAGATAATGGGTAATGATTTTGAAGGATTTGCTCTGAAGATCCTTGGCCAGGTGCTGAATGATGTTAAACAGCTAGCAATGTGGGAGGGTAGAGAAGGGTGAGCTAAGTGAGTCGGAATGGTTACGTAAGAAAGCTTTTTTTAATTATGAGTTTTATTGTGTTGAAGCCTTGCTTAAATTTACTGTGTTATACAATAAATTGCTTATAGTGGAATTTGAGAAAAAAATAAGAGGTGAATGAGATATTGCCACAAGTGAGAAGGAACTGGTGGAGGTGAAGCAGGATGATGGCCATGATGCTTTTAATGAATGAAACTGTCTTATTTTGTGTGTTACATATGGCCATTATTGAGTCTAAACCTTGCTAAAGTTATACTGTGTCATGCAACGAATTATTCTTAGTGGCGTTTTAGAAAAGCTGAGAGGCAAAAGGGATTTTGCCACTACAGTAGATAGAAGGAACTGGTGGGGTGAAGCAGGACGGTGGTTGTGACACTTCATGTATGAAAAATATCTTCCTGTGTGTTACATTTATCGAATCCAAACCTTACTAAGATTGTACTGTGTTATGCAGTAAATTATTTATAGTGGCATTTGAGAAAAGTTAAGAGGCAAATGGATTAATGCCCCGATGTAATTCACAGTCCCTTGGTGATTTAATGAAAGCCCTGGAGTAGCTATTTAAGGGCTTTAATACCAGAGTAAAAAAAACAGGGTGTTCCCCTCAAGAGTGTCATCCCTTCACTGGCTTACATCTGCGTAGCCTGCACTATGAGAAACAGGTTTGAGTCAGCATTTTTGATTTAGCAGTGGGGATATACAGGGGGGATATTACAGTGGGGCACATATGCAGTGGGGGGGGGAGCATAGATATACAGTGGGGGTACACCAATTTAGAAGGAAATAGTGGAGTGAAGAAGGATTGTAGCCATAACGCTTTTCATGTATGAAAATATCTTAGCAGGGGGAAGTCCATGTGTCGCTTTTTTCGGAATGGCTTGGACCCAAATTAGTCCGTTCTAATGAGGTTTAACTATACAGTGAGATTTTCTGTAGTAATATTTGCCAAGGATATACTGGTAAGGTGGTCTCCTGTGGCATGAGTGATCTGAAGTGTAGTAGATTAGCCTTTTATTCGCCAATGCCATGAGCCCTGTGGAGTCTGAAAAGAGATAATAGAGTGATCCTGTGTTTATCGCATATATAGTAGTTGGTGCCAAACTTGGCATGTGATAACAAATTCACGTGACAGTGAATACACAGAACCCATGGGATGTATCCTAATTGATCCCACGCACCCCAGGCTCAGGCATTTATTTTCTCTTTATGATAATTTAGACTCACTAGATACATACATACTATTATGTTAAGTGACAGAAACACACATAGGCATCATTAGGTTAACACTTCCCCAGGCTAGCCATGTGTATCTTTTCTACCCTGTTACTGGGCCAGGGATGAGTTTCCAACAAAATGAATCAGTGTTGCCTGTGTTCACCAAATTGTTCTGCCACATATTTGAGCCATGAAAAATCGCTCCAACTAATGATGCACCGCCTTGTCATCGGTCCAGAATCGGTTGGCCAAAATATGACATGACGGTGCTTCATCGACCCAGATTAGTATTGATAGACAGTGATGAAAATACAGTAGTACAGTAAGGAAGAATACTAAATCTGTTATTG
The DNA here is from genome assembly GCA_018397915.1 of Birgus latro. NCBI lineage: Eukaryota > Metazoa > Arthropoda > Malacostraca > Decapoda > Coenobitidae > Birgus > Birgus latro. The sequence continues at coordinate 10,549 of JAGKTI010001896.1, read as the reverse complement.
GGTACATGTACCATGAAGAGATTTGAGATAGGCCTGAGGTAAGGGGTTTTTAAGGCTAGTGGCGGAGAGTTACTGGTAGTGGTCTCCACCACATGGGATTAACTCCTTGAGTAGGACCTCATCTTCAGATTCCTCAAAACCATCAGAAACCATTGACACTGCATCTTCAGTGTTGGCTCAGGCATGCGATAATGATGTTTTTTAGCTAAAAAAATGTGCTATAATGGCTGGAGTGCAGCTTTTCATCTAGCATTGATAATGAAAACCTTGATTACCAAGTCTGCTGTAACCAGGGGATTACTGGGATCACTGTACTGCATTCATTATGTATGTGTGTGTATTTACCTATTTGTATTTACCTATTTGTAGTATACAGGAATTGAGCTAAGCTCGTGTTGTCCCGTCTCCATATGTACATTCATCTAATCTAGTTTTAAATACATGAATGTTTTTCGCCTGCACCACCTCTTCGTCTAAGTCATTCCAAATACTTATGCTTCTATTCGGGAAACTGAACTTTTTGAGATCATTAAGACATCTACTTTTCCTCAACTTGAAGCCATGACCTCTTGTTCTTCCATCATCCAACACAAAAAGATCCTCTCTATCCACCCTTTCTAATTCTCTTACATTTCTAAATATCGTGATCAAGTCACCTCTTTCCCTTCTCTCGCGCAATGTTGGTAACTTCAGTTTTTCCAATCTCTCCTCGTAGGTGAGTTCCCTTAAACACGGTATCATCTTCGTTGCCATCCGTTGGACCCTTTCTAGTTTATCAATATGCTTCTTCAAATGAGGTGACCATACCACCGCCGCATACTCTAGTCTTGGTCTTATCATGGTCACTATCAACTCCCTCAACATTTCCTCATCCATATAATTAAAAGCCACTCTCATGTTGGTCAGTAACCCATAAGTTCCCCCAATAATTTTGTTTATATGCTTTTCTGGTGACAAGTCATCCCGAATAATCACTCCCAAATCTTTCTCATCCTTTCTTTTACTAATCATCTCATTGCCCATTTTATATGTCCAGTGTGGTCTTCTTTCACTTATACCCATTTCTAATACATGACACTTCTTGGCATTAAAGTCCATTTTCCAAGTCTGGCTCCAGCTGTGTATTTTGTCCAAGTCCTCTTGCAGTTCTTTACAACTATCAATACATTTAATATGTTTCATAATTTTAGCATCATCTGCAAACATACTCATGTAACTATTCAAACTCTCTGGCAAATCATTTACATATATCAGAAACATTACTGGGGCCAAGACAGAGCCCTGGGGTACTCCACTAGTCACATTTCTCCATTGTGATACCTTGTCTCTTATTACTGTTCTCATCTGCCTTCCTATCAAATAATCTCCCATCCACTTTAATAGTTTCCCATGCACCCCTCCAAATGTCCTCAACTTCCACAATAGTCTCTTATAGGGTACCCTGTCAAATGCTTTCTTAAGATCCAGATAGACACAGTCTGCCCATCCCTCTCTCTCCTGTACGACATCTGTTACCCTACTGTAGAAACTTAGTAGGTTAGTAATACATGATCTTCCTTCCCTAAAACCAAACTGTCTTGGTGTTATCACTTCATTTTCTTCTAAATACTTTATCCATCTTTTTCTAATAACTTTCTCACAGATTTTACAAACAATACTAGTAAGTGACACAGGTCTATAATTAAGTGGATCCTCCCTATCTCCTCCCTTAAAGATTGGCACAATACTTGCTCTTTTCCAATCTTTAGGTAACTGTCCATTTTCAAGCGAGGTTTTGATAATGACATAAACTGGCCACACTAACTGGTCGGCACATTCCTTCAGGATCCATCCAGCCACACCATCTGGTCCCATTGCTTTTCTCACATCCAAATCCTTCATCAGCTGTAGCACCTCATCCATGTCAACTGTAATTTCGGTCATTCTCGTCAGCTTGGGTTCCATTTCAGGCTCCCTAAATTCGTTTTCCAATACATAAACTGACTGTAGCTTGTTGTTCATTATTTCACACAAGTCTTCCTCTCTTTCGTATGTTTCATCTCCATCCCTCAGTCGTATTATACTGTCCTTAACTTTCATTTTGCCATTTACAAACCTGTACAATAGTTTCGGCTCTTTTTTACAGTTAGATACAATATCTTTTTCGTATTTCCTTTCCTCTTCTCTCCGTATCCTTACATATTCATTTCTAACCTGCTTGTACTCCTCCCAGGCCCTTTCACTATACCTTCTTCTCACTTTCTTCCATGCTTTTTTTCTTGCCTCTTGTGCCATCCTACATCTGTTGTTAAACCATTCTTTCTTCCTTTCCATAGATGCAGAAAATTTTAGGACATACTTAGTAACTCTTGTTTTATATACTTCTATCAAAAACTCATATTTCTCATCAACATTTGTGATCATATTCATTTTACTCCATTCTACATTTTGGAAAAAATTTCTCAGGGAAGCAAAGTCTGCCTTCCCATAATTGTATCTATTTTCTCTGTGTTTTTCATCTCTTTCTCCTTCCCTCACTCCTACCACGTCCATCTCAATTACCAGATGATCACTTTTACCAAAGGGGCAATGGTAGGTTATATTCCTCACATCATTTGGGTCCTTTGTGAATAGTAGGTCAAGCCTGGATGGTTCATCAACACCCCTAATTCTTGTGTTTTCTTTGATCAACTGGGTTAATATGTTTTCCATCATCAATTCCATTAATTTATTTCCCCATGATTCTTCATTGTTCCCAGCATCCATACTTTCCCAATCAACTTCTCTACAGTTAAAATCTCCCATTAATATTATTCTATTTCTTCGTTCAATTAACATTTCTAGCCTAATAATGGATTCACTTATTAACTGTTCATAATCTTCCTTTGTCCATGCCCTAGTTTTGGGGGCATATAAAAAACTATTACATCCGTTTTTTCTCCATAATTGTCCTCTATTTCAACTCCCAAATGTTCAGTCTTAGTATTTTCAATTTCTATATCCTTTACTCTTAGGTCATTATGGGTTAATATCACTATTCCTCCCCCAAATTTGCCTTCTCTGTCCTTCCTCCAAATCTTATAATTATTCCAGCCAAATAATTTTATATCGACATCTTGGGGCAATTTAGTCTCTACTAGGCAAACAATTTCAGGTTTATTTTCATTTAAGTAGTCTCCAATTTCCCCTTTCTTAGATATTAATCCATCTACGTTACTATACACGATGCTCAGATTTGCTGCACTGTTGTTATCTTTACTCGTTCTTCTCTTTTTCATATTCATATCCATCCCCTTTGTTTCCTTCACGTCTAGTTCTTCACATACCACTTCCTTGCCTTCATATCCATCACTCTCCAAAAAAAAGTTTTACGTTCTTCCTCTGTCCTCCTGTCATTTTTTTTTCCTTTACTTGGTCCTTCAAAGATTTTAAGACTTCTCTTTCTTCTTCATTCAAGTCTTTTCTTACTATAACATTTTCCATTCCTGCCTCTTTACTTAGTTTCCAGGTCACCTTAAGTATGTCATTTACAACACTTTCTGAAGACATCTTAACTCTCATTGGTCTTGCTTCCCCTTTCTTATATGGCCCTATCCTCCTTACTTCCTCAATTTCTTTTTCCCACTTGTTTCCTTCGGGATCGATCTTGTCCAATATTTGCCTCACCTGATTTGAGTCTCTCTCGAGTCTCACAGACCTAACTTTTTCTTCTTCCTCCCTGTTTCCAAATATTATCACACATCTGTTCCTTTCTACTGTTTCTCTCACTGTGTGTGTGTGTGTGTGTATTTGTTTTCAGTCCTTTCCAGACTACTCTGTAGGGTTTTATTGTCAGTTGGTGTTCATTATTCTCTCTCAACAGGATAAAAACCCTCAAAAAGGAGATTGAGGATGCTGAAAACTTGACTCAGGTGCGCATCGCTAGCAGAATGGCACGCAAGCGTGATCTCATGTCTAAACCTCGTCGCCTTGGGAAGCTCAGGTTAGTTTATGTTGAATTTTATTTTACTCTCTCTCTCTCTCTCTCAGGTTAGTTTATGTTGAATTTTATTTTACTCTCTCTCTCTCTCTCTCTCTCTCTCTCTCTCATTTTGTACAATACTCTGTGTTGTATTAGTATTCTGTGTTTTTTGATACTATTATACTCCAGCTGTTTATCTTGAAAAGTTCCTGAGAATGAACAGTC
>JAGKTI010001895.1:35160-74946 GCA_018397915.1 Birgus latro | reverse complement strand
AGGAGAGTCCTCTCAATGTCAGGAGAGGCAACAGCTCCCTGAACTTCTTCCAACCACTTCTCACCTTAGCAACCGAGCTAACTCCAGCCCCACCTCCGGCACATAACATGTCTCCCAAATAACAAAACTCCTCCACACACTCAAGAGACTCACCTGCAAGTTCAACCCTCTCACACCTAACAATCTCCACCTGCTCTCCCCGACACGCCGCACACATGAAATCATCATCATCTGGCAGTCTACCTCTAATACCGCTACATCTCTTGTGCACCCATTTATCACAAACACTACACAAGATAGAATTACTTCCCACACCCTTGTGGCAAACTGCACATGGCCACTCTCCCTCTCCTCTGATTGTACCGCCACCAACCCTAGATATCATCACTTTTGTTTTATCTGCATTTACCCTTAAGCCCTTGTACCCCATACCATCTCTCCACTTCTTAAATCTTTCCTCCGCCTCCTTTTCATTCTCTGCAATCAACACCAAATCATCAGCATACAACATCTCTCATGGGAGTCCATCAGTCACGTGAGAGGGCTTCAAGCACCATGATAAACAACAAGGGACTCAAAACTGACCCCTGATGCACACCAACATTCACTGAAAACTCATCACTCAAAGCTCCATTCACTCTTACCTGGGTGCGAGCACCCATGTACATGGCCATAACCACCCTAACCAGCCACTCTTCCAACCCTAGCTTTCTCATTGCCCACTTCACCACCTCTCTAGGGACTCTGTCAAAGGCCTTTTCCAAATCAACAAAAACAAAATACAATTCCCTTTTCTTTCCAGTATATTTTTCCTGAAGCTGTCGAACAATGAATATGGCATCAGTGGTCCCCCTGCCTGGCATACACCCAAACTGCTTCCCATCGATATTCACTCTTTCTCCAATCATACCTTCTAGAACTCTCTCCATTACTTTCATTATCTGATCTAAGAGCTTTATACCTCTGTAATTTCCCCTTTCCAGGGCATCACCCTTCCCTTTGTACACATTTACAATTACACTCTTCAGCCAATCATCTGGGACAACACACTCAAATATAATCATATTTATCAGGTCAGTGACTAACCTCACCCCAGTATCTCCTGAGGCCTTCAGCATTTCGGCAGTCAACCCAGACACACCTGCCGCCTTCCCCACCCGCATCCTGCCTATTGCCTGACTCACAGTAGCAGTGTCAATCAAAGGCCAGGGGCCAAACACTGGATCAGCTGGCTCCAAACCTTCTCTATCCCAATCAAACTCCTCATTCAACAACCGGCTATAATGCTCTCTCCATGCATCTTTAATATCCTCACTGTTCACCACTACCCTTCCATCATCATTCTTCACACACTGCTCACCTACAATGTCCCGATTATTCCTCTTCACCTGATTTGCCACCCTAAAAATCATATTTTTCCTTTCTCCATGATTTAGATTATCAAGTAAAAGTCTCTGTGACTCAGACTTCGCCCTGTATACCTCTCTTCTAGCCCTGCGCTTTGCAGCCAAGTACTCCTCCCTGTTACCACCCTTCTTCCATTCTCGGAAAAGCCTTCTTTTCTCCTTAACTGCGGCTTCTACACCCTCATCCCACCACCAAGTTATTTATGTCTTGGTGGGCCTCTTGTCCAACCGCATATTGCATCGGTAACTCTCAAGAGGTTGTTCTTAAGGGCTCTATATTGTTCATTAACGCCTCTATCTACGGCTTCCTGTTCAGCCACCACTCTCCTCATCTCACTATAAAAGGCATCCCTTACTGATTGGTTTCCCAGCTTCCATATTTTCCTCCTAGGTACGTATGTCCTCCTTCTCATCACTCGTTCCTTAAGCACCATGTCACAAATCAACAGTTTGTGCTGCTGCTGCACACACTCCTCACTTCCTATAACTTTAACATCCCTCACTAATCTCCTATCAACCCTCCTGACCAGAAAATAATCTATCTGACTACTATTTCCCCCCGGACTCGTACGTAATCAACCGGCTGATTCTTTTCCTAAAATGTGTGTTGCACACAATCATGTCCGTTGCCTCCCCAAACTCGAGTATTCTTTCCCCTTCCGCATTCCTCACACCATATGCACATCCTCCATGGACTCCATCATAACCTTGAGCTGCTTCACCCACATGACCATTTAAATCCCCTCCCAGAACCACTACCTCATCATCACCCATACCACTTACTACACGTATTAAATCATCCCAAAATCTATCCTTCTCTGCGTTATCCAATCCTGCCTGTGGAGCATATGCCGATATAACTGAAATCATTTTCTGCCCGATCAAAATTTTCTCTACTAATATCCTGTCACTTACTCTCATAACATTCATGACATACTCCACCCATTTCTCTGCAACCAACACATCTACACCCCCATATCCGTCAGTTCCCTCCTGGCAAAACAACTTATAGCAATCCTTCCCAACAATCTTTCTGGCTGATCCACCCCTGTACCGGACTTCCTGCAAACATGCCACATCCACCCACCTCCTACTGAATGCCTCAACGACTTCCCCTGCTCTTCCTCTCAAACTTCCCACATTCCACGAACCCACCCTAAACCCCCTGGGTGATTTGCTGTCCTCAGGCTTGCTTCGGTGCTTGTATTTGTAGTTCATAGTCGGTAAGATAAAGGGGGGTAAACATTCCAAAGGCCCAACCCATTGCACAGTCGCAAGTCCAGGCAATGGATCTGGGACCCCTAGCCCACCAGCTTACCAGTGGCTGTGGTAGTGGCCTCGGGGCACCCTGCCAGAACAGCTGCAGGGACACCCTCCAAGCGCGGCTTGGCACTGCATCTGCCCCGCCATTATACACCCACTGATAGGGCAGCCTCCTGGGGCACTACTCCCAGGTTCGGGCCCCTCTCTATTGAGTGGAAGCGGCAGCCTGGGAACTGCAGTGCCCTGTACCCTCTAGCACAGCTTCGAGCCCCATCTCGCCCCGGACCCATGATCTATGCCGGCGGAACCCCAGTCACGCCTCCGCCCAAAGTCCGCCACTAGGTAGCGGGGGCAAAGTTTTCTGGCCGCTTGGCATGCCCTTGCTGATGTCAACCCCTGTAACGTAGTGGGATACGTTGTGTAATATGTAAAGCGCATGTGGTGTAGTGCGTAGGATAGTTAGAGGAAATGTTTGGGAGAGTATGCTGGTCTACTCTCCATGTTACTGTCACACTGAAAAGGTCAGCAAAGGGGGATGGATAGGTAGCTATTGAAACAGGAGCTCCAGCTCTCCCTGTCACCAGCATTCCCATTCCCCTCGGGAGTACTACCCTGTTCGGCCTGTGCTACAGCCTTCTCCTACAGCCCGTGCTACAGCCTCCTCCTACAGCCCGTGCTACAGCCTCCTCCTTTCCAGCATGAAAAAGTATTTTCTGAGATTTTATTACTTGTCACTGTAAATTATATCACAGTCTATTTGATTTTGTAGTGAGGTGTATCATTGATTGTATTACAGGAACGTATGTAAAGATTTATATATGAACCACTTGAATCTGTACCTGTCCTTGCCAATTCATCGATTGAAGCACTTTTATTAATTCTTCTTGCATTGTACATCCTGACAGACAACTCTGTAATGAAAAGATTACAGTACTTGAGAAGAGGTGAAGCTTCTTGACATCATACACTTATTTCCACATGTGAGTGGACTGGGGAGATTTATGGCTTCTTCAGGGACTTGAATCAAAAGAAAAAGGAAGCCTTAGCTACAGTTTATCCTCCCTCCTGCACCATTAATGGTATGATTCTCCATGCAGTACAATTGCTGGATAGTGAGTTGCCATATACCTATACCACAACATAGATGAGGGGTTCATGCTTCAGTACTCCCATCCCTTTAGTTGTACTTTGCAACATAGGTTATAGGGAGTAGTACCATAGTCCAGAGTATATGTTTTTAAGGATAGGTGACTGACCTAAGCATTAGCATTGTTTGACTAGAATTTCAGTGACTGCCATCTAGAGATTTGAACGAATGCACACAACCCCTGGACCTGGAGCAGTGGCATTTTCATCGTGGGTCCACCGCCCCCCCCCCCCAGAGGCTGTCAAATCGGAGAGGACAGCATGGGGGCTAAAGCACCACAAACCTCCCCAGCCCCTCACGGGGCCCGAGAACCTGGGAGTGGCTTTGGTTGCTCGGGCAAGTACCACATCTCCCAACACAGCACACAAAACAACACTTTTTTTCCACACCGAGAAATGACCCTCCGGCAGTCATTTCTGACTGTCCGGCAGTCATTTCTCGAATACCTCTTCTAGCCGAAGATATTGATAGCACTCCAGAACCCATCAACAAATATATACAGTATATATATCCATCATGCTCAAAACCCATCACTTCGAGTCAGCAGACAACGGGTTCAGTTCAGTGCAGTTCCCGCAAGAACTGGACCCGTTTCACCTGCACAACACTTGCATTCAGAGAACGTTACACAAAGACAACCTGCTTCTTACGCTTCTTCCCCCCACCCTCTATCCCCCTCACCAGCCCTTCTACTTCCTCCACACCTTCTCAGCCTAACCCACTGATTCTGCCTACACCATCCAGTCCCCCAGTCCCTCCCATTCCACCCCAATCCTTATCCCTATCAAAACCTTCTCCTACCCCTTCCCCTCTACCCACACCCCCACCTCCCCCCACGTGCTGCAGCACGCGACACGCATCGTATACACAATATTGACATTCTTCAAATAAACATGGATGGCATAAACACAAAAAAAGAAGAACTCACACAATTCATCAAACAGCAGAACATACACACTGCCATCTTACAAGAAACAAAACTACACTGAATACAAAAACAAATGATGATGATGATGATCATCATCATCATCATCCGGACCTACATTTCTTAATTTCACCACCATTGGACAAGACTGGGCTGATGGCGGTGGTGGTGGACTCATCACCCAGGTACAGTACACCAATCCATCAATTTTTCAGATACTAGTGCACACACAAAATCATATCTCCCCCCACATGACAGTACAGTAAATTAAAATCCACGCTGGTAACAAATCACTTATAACAATCACCAGTACATACATTGCCTCCCAGTCATCCTCCACAGTGTGGGATATTATATATATTCTACATGTGTATAATGTGGGCTGCATATTCAACTAGTTGGCAACCCCGCCAAGAGGCAGCACCAGCGTCAGTCGGGGCCCCCCACTCGTGCTGTAAGGAATCCTTTTTTTTTTTTTTTTTTTTTTTTTGAGGAGCATTACCTCACTCTGCTTTTGCACTGTGCATACGTACTGCTTTTGCACTGTGCACACGTACTCATATTGGGCAATAATAGAACCTGCATTTAAGTGACTCAATGTTTCTGTGACTCTGCCAAGGTGAAAGTAGTTCCAGCTACCTGAGAATAAGACACATGGCACAATGAGTTACCCAGAGTAAAACATGTGAGTGCATCTGCCATTAATGGCCAGTGTCATCTCCTCTTCACTCCTAGCGACATGGGAAAATGCCTCTCAGCGACATCCCATCTGTCTAGTGCAGCATTTAGTGCCATATGTGCGTAGTGCAATGCTATAGTGTCAAGTGTAGTGCAGTGCAGTGCAGTGCTGTTTTATGGTGGTTAGGACCCACGCATGAGCATGGTGTCTGAGAGAGCGGTAGCATACCCCCTCTTCTCACTGTGGCTAGCCATGCAATGAGGTTGCCAGTCACCCACGGCCATGCACACCACTACTACCACCTTCCACACGCACGCATGCGGACACGAACATTTAACGGTAGAAAAGATTTCTTATTCGCGGGTTGTCACCTATCTACTTTGCATCAGTCCGAACCATCAGGGCATTGATTGCTGAGCAGACCATGCACACAATCATGGTTAAGGGACAAAAGAAACCTACAGAGGAGAACCAGCCCCCTCTTGTATCGCCAAGGGAGGAGAAGGACTCCCCCCATTTTCAAGGTGCCTCCCCTCTACAGGCAACAGTGGATATTGGAGCTCTTTTGCGATGGATGGGGAACCGGGAGGAGCGAAGGACAGCACAGGAGAGAGCACGTCATGCAGAGGAAGAGGAGCACCGTCGAGAGGAGGAACAGCAATGTGCAGCAGACAAAGTGGCACGTTCAAGCTCTCATTTCACAACTGTGCCCCCCACACTCCAGCACCTCTCCACCCTCACCGCCTGCAACCAGCCATTCCACCTTACCCAGTTGCACCCTACGCCCACATCCACTCAAGGTGATCATCAACCCACCACCAGCGTTCCTTCCAGATGTATCCTTTCAAAATATCAGAGAATGAAGACTGAAGTGGGTGGACTATTTTACGATGATTGACCTCCCAGGCTTGCCACTCTGGAAACAACTGATACAGTTATGTATGTGCCTCCCGAGACCCAACAGGTGTAAAAGCACAAGCTACAGGTGCCCCCAGATGACACACTACCTGTTAATGAGGTGCTGGACAAGCTGGAGCAGCATGTTAAGGGCCAGACAAATGAGGCGCTACGTCAGCGTGAGCTTTTCAATTGCAAACAGATGGCAGGCGAATCTTTTAACGACTTATGGTTTAGGCTCAGGAATGCAGCCAAAGCTGTTGAGATTTGCCGAGGTCAAAGTAAGGATTCTGATGGGAGTACGAGAGGGTGAATTAGTCCAGTGTCTAATCTCACTTGCCCCTACCAGCTCGCTGTATGAGGTGGTACAGGAGTGTTATACAGTACAAATGAGGCTATACGAAACACTGCGTCAGCAATAATATCTCCCTTTACTGCAGTAAGGGCCACCTCCCAGTACAAGAAGGACAAAAGGAAGGCCTACAACGTTAAGGTTGGCCCACCCATAGCAAAGACACCCGACACCCCTTGCACCAGCTGTGGTCGGCTACACAAGGCACAACCGTTCCTAGCCACAGAGTCTTTATGCCACAATTGTGGGCGAATGGGACATTGATCCAGGACACTGAGGTGTGCAGCCAACAGTGTTACTTGCAAAATATGTGGTCAAGATAGCCACTACAGCAAATGCTGCCCTGCTTCCAAGCCCAAACCTCAATGTCAGCGGGGTAGGCAGCCCCCACACGCTAGCACAGGATACAATCAATCCCCCAGTAGTGGTCCACACACCCATGGTCGGCACACGATCCATATCAGGAGAGTGAGCTCCACCTCGCGCATCAGAGCCAAGTGTCCTCAGCCAGTCACCATCACCATCACCTATGGCAAGGTGTCAGGACAGTTAGATGTCCTCCAACACTGGCGCTAATGCCACAGTCGTAGGCCTGGATCACTTGCAGCACCTAAACCAGTCCAGGCATGACCTGATGCTGCCACCCAAGGTTAAGCACTCCACAGCTGACGGGTCTGAAATGGCTCCAGCTCTCGTCATATTCAAAGCAAAAATTACGTTTGCCAAAAAGACAACTACAACATGGATCAACGTCCATGAAGGCATACCGACTCCTTTGCTGTCCTGCTGTGATTACAGGGAGTTAGCAGTCATCTCGGAGGAGTTCCCAAAGCCAATCCTCAAGGCAACTCATGCTAACATGTTGCGTGATGTCGGCTGCAATGAGAGTGGCCCAGCAGTTACACACACACCTGCGGTCAACCATGACACTGCTCCACTCCCCGCTATGTCACCACCACTACCTCTTACCAGCAACACAAGCCTCTCACAGGCTAAGGAATACTTCACGAGGGAGTTCAGTGATGTGCTTGTGACCAAGGAGGACTTAAAGAATAAGTCACTCAGGAAAATAGTTGGCCCACCCATGAAGATCCACCTAAGGGAAGATGCGAAGGCTTTTGCCTCACGTAGCCCTCGCCTGATCCCCCTTGCCTTCCAAGAGTCAGTGAAACAAGAGCTGGATTATATGGTAGCCCAAGGCATCATTACTCCTGCAGGTGGTGATCCATCTCCATGGTGCCACCCCGTTGTAGCTGTTCCCAAGCCCAGCGGTGGTGTGAGGATCACCACCGATCCGTCCAAGCTGAACAGTCAAGTATCATGTCCAGCACATCCCTCGCCCACTCCTTTTGCCACCATCCACAGTGTGGATCCGAATGCACGTTTCTATATGACAATTGATGCCCTCTGTGGCTATTGGCAGATCGAGCTTGCTGAGGAGGACAAGCCACTGACCACATTCATCACACCATACGGCCGTTTCAGATATTGCCGTGGCCCTATGGGTTTTGCTGCAACAGGAGATGCCTTCTGCCTCCAAGGAGGTGTAGCATTACAAGGTGTGACAAACTGTGTGAAGGTCGTTGATGATGATCTGTACAACGAGGACTACCTCACACACTTACACTGCATCCACGATGTGCTATCCAGGTGCCTGAAACATGGGATCACACTCAACGCAGACAAGTCTATTTTAGCCCCACCTGCAGTATCTTTCTGTGGACATATCCTGTCCGTGGATGGCATAGCACCTGATTTAGAGAAGATCGAGGCCATAGCAGACTTTGCCACTCTTGCCAGTCTAACAGACCTGAGGCCTTTTATGGACCTGGTGAGCCAGTTGGCAGAGTTCTCCCCAGACATCTCAGTTGCTGCACAGCCCTTGCACCTCTTAATGGGGACATTCCTGTGGACCCCAGATCTTGATGAGGCATTCAAGAAAGTGAAGGAGGCCCTCTCAAGTCGACCTATTTTAGCAGCATTTGACCCAGCCTCACCTACCATCGTACAGACAGATGCATCCCGCCTGCATGGCATTGGCTATGCCTTGTTGCAAGACCATGGTGGAGGACAGTTCAGACTGATCCAGTGTGACTTTAGATTCCTGACGGATGCGGAGGCACGTTACGCCACAATTGAATTAGAACTATTGGCTGTGACTTGGGTTGCATCAAAGTGCAAGTTTTACTTAACTGGACTGCAACATTTTGAACTTATCACTGACCACTGCCCACTCATACCAATCCTCAACCATTACTCACTGGATGCGATAGAGAATCCCTGCCTCGAGCGTCTGAAGGACGCAGCGAGATGGCGAGCAGGAAAACAGCTCTGCATTCCAGATGCCCTCTGTCGTTATCCCGTCAGTCATCCCAGCCCTGAGGATGACATGCTGAGCACAGAGACAAGCATCTCCATCAGGACAGTTGCCACGCTTCAGGCAGTGTGCTCCCTAGCCAGTTCTCATTGTGAAGAGCCTTCCTCTGGTGACAAAGTTATGGAGGACTTCAAGAAAGAAGCCCAAGATGATTCTTCCTACACAAGGCTTCTAGAACGGCTTCCCTTATCATCGCTGTGACCTCCACACAACACTACTCCCATACTGGAAGATAAGAGAGGATCTCTACACTGATGGAGACCTTGTGCTGCATAGGGCACGTATTGTTGTTCCGCCGGCCCTATGCCGCACCGTCTTGGCCCGCCTCCATGACAGCCATTGTGGGGCAGAGGCCACCTAGAGACGGACAAGACAGACTGTCTACTGGCCTGGTATTAATGTAGACATCACCAACTCCATCCGTGCATGTGAGCCATGCCAGGTACTCCAGCCCAGCCAGCAGCAAGATGCACTGCTGTCTGATGACACCCCAACCAGACCCTTTGTGTCTGTGTCAGCCGACTTCTTCAGTGTTGCAGGGAAGTCCTTCGTAGTCATAGCTGACCACCTTTCAGGCTGGCCTGCTGTTATCCCCCATGGCTGTGACATGACATCTGCTGCCACCATACGCCAGTTCTGGCACTTCTTTCGTGACATAGGCATTCCTGTGTGACTCAGAGCTGACAGAGGGCCTCAGTTCATGAGCCGGGACTTTGCGACATTCTTAGACCATTGGGGAGTCCGTCACTTGACCTCCTCACCACACTACCCACAGTCCAGTGGCTGTGCTGAGGCTGCTGTCGAGTCAGTGAACCATCTCATTCTCAAGATGGTCCCATCTGGCAACATCGACTGTGAGGACTTTGACCGGAGTCTCCTAGAGCTTCGCAACACCCCAAACCACACCGGACATTCCTCAGCACAACTATTGTATGGATGCCCCCTCCACTCCTGTGTGCCTACCCACCCAGAGTCCTTCAAGAAGATGTGGCAAGCCAAAACGGAGGAATGTGACCATTGAGCCAGCAAATGGGCTAGTGATATCGTGACCCGATACAGTCGACATGTCCGTCCCCTCCCCAGGTCGCAGATCAGTGCGCAGGTTTGCATCCAAGACCCAACTTCACACTGCTGGGACAAGATGGGCACCGTTATGGATATTGGCAAGTTGCAGGACTACCAGGTCAGGCTTCCCAGTGGCCGTGTGTGGTGGAGCATCCGCCACTTCCTCCACCTAGCGCAGTTCTCCACAGACGACCCCCCTACTGCTGAAGTCTCCACCTGCTGCCCAGGCCCTCGCCATTCAGAATGGATCCACCATCAGCAGCAGCAGCCCACTCAAGACTTCACTGTGAGTGTATAGGGGGGAGGGAGGTGTGGAATATTATATGTATTCTACATGTGTAATAGTGTGGGCTGCATATTCAACTAGTTGGCAGTGCCGCCAAGAGGCAGCGCCAGTGTCAGTCTGGGCCCACCACTCATGCTCTAAAGATTCTCTGTTTTGTTGAGGAGCATTACCCCACTCTACTTTTGTGTTGTGCACTTGTACTCTTATTGGGCAATAATAGAACCTACATTTAAGTGACAGTGTTTCTGTGACCCTGCCAAGGTGAAGGTAGTTCCAGGTCCCTCAGAATGAGTTACACACAGTACCACACAGTTACTCTCCTCAAATACACCACATAACTAACATACCCAGCATCATCCTGGGTGGTGATTTCAACATCAAGGTGTCTGCCTGGCATGTCAGCTTCCCTGACACAGACAGAGGGCTGGTACAGTATTACAATCCCAAACAGATAATCTTTTCATCCTCAAAAATCTCCAACATACCCATGTCACACACCAACCCCACTTCCTCCTATGATCTCCAGACAGCACCTTTTGCTCCCCAAACCTCACCCCCACAACATCCTGGAGAATGGTCAAAACCTTGTGCTCTGACTGCCTCCCAATCATCATGACTTCCAAAACCAGAATCACCCCAGCTGGCCACAGACACACTATCTATCTAATTATAAGAGAGCCAACTGGGAGGCCTTCACAACTGGAACAGAACAACACTTTGAAACATTAAACAGTACACCCATCACAAACATGAACACCACTGTGCACACTTTCAGTACAATTATTCAAAACGCAGACAAAAGACAAATCCCTAGAGGCAACAGAAAGAGATGCAACCCCAACTTCTCACCAGAAATTCAAGTCCTCATCAGTCAATGCAACACACTGCAGCACTCCCAAACACTCCATACACAATACACCATAAAACAAATACAAGAACTCAACACTTTGATAAACAGTAAAATATCAGAGCAGCAAACACTAAATTGGAATAATTATCTTCAAACACTTGATCACAGAACAAACACCAGCAAACTCTACAAAATGCCAAACAGCATCACACTCTCCAACAGCAGCACTACATAATCACACGGTGCCATCACAGCAACAGACACCATACCCTCAAACAAACAACAAGCAAACACTCTCATCAATCACTTTTCACACATCAGCCATCTAAACCCCCATCGCGACGACCCATGTGTTATCTGACGCAAGAGACAGTTCCCCACAGACCCAGACTTCGCATCCTTCATTTACAATCAGATGAAGCACTTCATTAGCAACCTTAAGCACTCATCCGCCTGTGGCTCAGATAACATAAGCAATATACACCTTAAATCCCTTGGACCACAGGGCATACAAGCACTCACCAGTATATCAAACTACATCTACTCACACAACATAATACCCAACATCTGGAAGCATGGTACTGTCATCATTATCCCCAAACCCAACAAAGACCCTACGTTACCTTCCTCACACTGCCCCATCACACCCCTCTGCACCCGCTCCAAAGTCACTGAACGACTGGTATTACAATTAGTAACACCTCACATCCCTCTAGACCGGGGATGCACAACTGGCGGCCCGCGGGCCGCATGTGGCCCTCAAGCAACTCTCTGGCGGCCCTTAGTAGGTAATAAAAGGGAAAAAAATAATATAAGGTAATAAATTGATAAATAGCAGTTCAGATAATAATATAATTTGCAAAGGCATTATTTAACAAAGCACAAGTCTTATGAAAATATCACAGGTGCACTAAGGAAGCAGAAAATAAAATCACTGATGCAAGGTTTTGATGTTCAGAAAAACATGTTCAGTCAGAGAAATAAGGAGTCACAGGATGTAACAGAAGTGAGCTATGAAATTGCAAATCTGATGGCTAAAAATTCAAAGGCATTTTCTGAAGGTGATTTCATTAAAAAATGTATTGTTATTGCTGTTCAAAAACTTTCTCCAGATGTTGTGAAGAAGTATGAAAATATCAGTTTGAGTCGTACGACAGTGCACCGTAGAATTTGTGACTTGTCGGGTGATATAGTAGACCAGGTGAAAGAAAAAGGCAAACAATTTGTGTACTTTTCCCTTGCAACTGACGAATATACTGATGTAACATCTACAGCTCAGTTACTAGTGTTTGTACGTGGTGTAACAGACGACTTCTCTATGCATGAAGAACTTGTTGGCCTCAGTTCTTTGAAAGGGCAGACTACTGGAGGAGATTTACTGAGTGGACTACTAGAGCAGATTTCAGCATTTGAATTAAATTTAGAGAATTTAGTAGGCATATCAACTGACGGGGCTCCTGCAATGATTGGTAAGCAGAATGGTTTGGTACAACTATTAATCGAGCACCTTGGAGAGCGAAAAAATGAATTGAAACAGTTTCACTGCATAATACATCAACAGAATTTGTGTGGAAAAGAACTGAACTTTGAACATGTAATGAAAGTTGTAGTTTCCACAGTGAACTTTATTAAGTCACGATCAGCTTTGCATCATCGGCAGTTCAAGCAATTTCTTGATGAGATTGAAGCAGAGTATGGTGATTTAATATTTTTCACTGAAGTTACATAATTAAGCAGGGGAAATACATTGCAGAGATTCATCAGTCTTCTGGATGAAATAGTGATTTTTCTTAATGAAAAGAATAAAGTAGTCCCAGAACTTGGCGTTGGCTCTGTGATCTGGCATTTCTTGTTGATCTCACAAGTCACCTAAATAACTTAAATCTTAGACTTCAAGGGAATAACCAACTTATTTCTCAGCTAGCAAACCATGTGACAGCCTTTGAACAAAAACAGTCACAGCTAATCAAAGGTGAATTAGTACACTTCCCAAACTACCAACTAATGTGTGAGAAACACAATGTATGTAAGAAAAATGAACACTATGCAACAACAGTAAGAAAACTGAGGGAGGCATTTGACAGCAGATTTGGAAACCTCAAGAAAGAAAGGAATAACTTGATGTTGTTCAGCAACCCTTTTTCTGTATCACCTGAAGACGTGGAAGTAGAAGCCCAGTTAGAACTGACTGACCTCCAGAACAGCGAGATTCTTCATACAAAGTTTAAGGAAGGGGACTTGCTCAATTTCTATAATTGTTTGCCCAAAGATCAATATCCTTATTTGAGAAACAAAGCTGCTATTTATGCAAGCTTATTTGGCTCTACCTATATATGTGAACTAACATTTAGTCTGCTAAGTCGAAACAAGTCAAACATTCGAAGCAGGCTGAGTGATGAAAGTTTGCACTCTGTTTTGCGACTGGCAACAACAAAGTTTCAACTCAACATAAAGAAGCTTGTCTATGAATCACAGTGTTAAAAATCGCATTAAGAAGACTGTGTCATGCATGCCAGGTAAGGATTAATCATAGTTTTGTAACGTAATGGATTAAGTACTATATTTTTACCATTAAGCACCTAAAATTTCTACATTTTTGTTTAAAATAAATCTTGCAGCCCTCAGTGAGTTTTAAGTTTGATCATGTGGCCTGAGGAGCCCAAAAGGTTGTGCATCCCTGCTCTAGACCCATCACAACTTGGTTTAGGCCACTGCATTCCACAAACTTTCTTCCTACAGGCCTTACACAAAGAGTGTTTGATGGCATCAATTCAGCTAGGCCATCACATAGAACATTCCTAGTTACACAAGTCATTAGCAAAGCTTTTGATGCCATAGCCTCACAAACAAAATATTCAGCATAAACATGCACATTAACACAAAAAGATGGCTGGTAATCTTTTTAGCAGGCAGATGTGCCCATGTAACATTTGCCAGTAAGTCATCGAACATCAGAAACTTCACAAACGGCATCCCTCAAGGATCTGTTTTGTCCCCTACACTTTTAACTTATACATGCATGACATTCCTGCACCCCACACACCACAGATACACATAGCTTCCTATGCAGATGACATAACACTTACATGTACACACCAAAATGCAAACACAGCCGCACACATCCTCCAACCTTACCTCAACACACTACACGGATGGGTTTCCACAAACAGACTCACAGTAGTCCCAGCCAAATCTATAGTGACTCTCCTCACAAACTGAACAGCAGAACATAGTCACATTCCATACTTCATCATAAACAACACTCCCCTATCACACACACACACACACACACACACACACACAAAATCCTTGGTGTAACATACAATACATCAGTGTCCTTTAAACAACACATCACAAACATTAAAATTAAATTAACAGCAAGACTCAGTGCCCTAAGTTCACTTACCCATACAACATTCAGACACAACAAAGAAACCACCACCACAGTTTACAAATAGTATATACATTCAGTGATGAACTGTGCAAGCCCTGCTTGGGCTTGTGATCTCACCAAAACACACTAAAACACCCTCCAGACCATACAGAACAAGGCCCTAAAAGTAATCACAGGCTGCACAGGTACTACACCTACATATCACCTACACCAAGAAACCAAAGTCCTCAAAGTCAAGGATCATCTAGACATGAGAGGCACACAAATTCTTGGTGCAGCCTCCACAAACCCACACCATCCACTACTCTACATGGCAGCACATCCACACACACACCAAGGAACATCAAAACAACACCCAGCACACTATATAATACACAAATACTGTCATCTCTCCCCCCCCCCCCCCCACCTGCCTCAAACCAGCTTCCAGAAGTATATCCATGTTTAGATCACTCACCCCTCCATTGATTCACTCATAGACAACACACAGCAGCATGTACAGCTTCCCAATATCCACCCTTCAGAATCCTACCTCCCTCGTGAGGACAGGGCCCACCTGGCCAGGCTGAGATATGGACATCACC
This sequence comes from Birgus latro, assembly GCA_018397915.1. Lineage (NCBI taxonomy): Eukaryota > Metazoa > Arthropoda > Malacostraca > Decapoda > Coenobitidae > Birgus > Birgus latro. Next base: position 59,721 of record JAGKTI010001895.1, on the reverse strand, counting down.
CAGCCTTCTTGAGTTATCAGAAGAGGCTGGATGACTCCAACACTGATGCCTGTCTAGGATGCAGCACAGCACCTCATGGTATTAAGCACATTATGGAAGACTGCATTGCACACAATTGCCTGCACCAACAACACAACATACACTCTTTGAGAGCTCTGTGGGAAGGCCCTGTCTCGGCCGTGTCCCTCCTGAGGGACTCAGGGCTGTTTGGCCAGACTGCCTAGGGAACAACTACTACTACCCATGTAGACCACTAAATTAATGTACTGGTTTTTTGTTATATCATACTGATTGCACTTCTGTCAAGCAAGGAATAGCTGTGCAGTTATTATTTAGTACCAGGACAGATTTTTGTGTGAGATGAAGCCTGAATTCTGGAGGCTTGAATGATGTGCAGATGATTGTTTTGCCAGTTTGACTGTGTATGCTATTGAAAGGTCTCCTTTTTTCATGATATCTCCTTTCATGTTTTCTGAATCCTACCTCATTCTGTCCTGAGGTGAGAAAATAGATTGAGGTAATGATGATAATTTGTTTTTTCTGCTCTGACTCTTATTCATAACTCTGTCACAGACCTTGTGTTCCTTGGAGGTGGGGACAGTGGTAGCTTTCCTGCCAACCCTAATGAATCAACTGCTGGCAGTGCTGCTGCAGGCTGGACCCGATCTAACTACACATGTCACCAAGGTCCTTGTACATCTCATCCACCAGTGTTATGAGGCTGGCCGTGACGATATCATCAATTCATATATCAAGGTACTGCAGACAGGATTGATGAGTAATGCAGAAAGGATAGGAGGAGGTGTGTGGGCACAAACACAGCCTTCTTCCACTGTACTGATATAACTTTGCTCATCCTTGCTTTCTGGCATATTTCTAGTTAACATTTCATTCCACTCTCTCCACTGTGTTTAACCATTGCTGCATTTACCTCATTGACTCTTGATGCCTTTCTGTTCTACAACCTCTTTACAGCCTCTACAAGCCTTTCCTGGTCATTACCAAATCCATTCATGTATACCACCACTCTTCTGTCATGAATCTGTTAAATTCTTGGTGTTTCACTTAACAGTACCCTCATTTGTGTCCCTCATGTTAGGTTGCTTGCAAAAACTGCCTCAGAGAAACTTAGATTATTGTACATGTTAGAATCTGAAACTTCTTCACTGATGAGCAGTTAGCCCTTGCAGCACTGCAGACGTCATATGAGACACAGTGCAGGTCTGCAAGGGCCACATCGCAAGCCACATATGAGGGGCAATTTACATTTACTATGAAACAGTGACTCAGGGGAGGTACACTTTCTAACAAAAGATCAGCACAGCAGGGTTTAGGTATAATTAACAAGAGCCATGTGCTCTCAGCTTAAATATTGCTCACCCTTGTGGAGTGGATGTGGTTGTGGAGAGATTGTACTAGAACAGCTGGATAAAATTCAGAACAAAGCTATAAGAATTATGAATAACCAAGGAATTACATATCAGCTACCTTCCCTACAAGTGAGACGGAATGGTGCCTTCCTTGCATTACTTAACAGGTACTTTCATGACAAATGCTCAGACAAAGCTGCATCCATCGTGCCATCTCTCCACATCTTTGCACATGCTACAGGGGTATCTGGTAGCGTTCGTGACTCAGTTGTCACTCTGCCATATTGCAGAACTTCCTCATATCAGAATTCCCTTATTCCTTGAACCACTCCACTCCGCTATTGAACTTGCTTCCCCAGATTAGTTCCCCCCAGACTTCAGCCAGCAGCAGCTAAAGTCCAACTGTTGCAAATTTTTTATGAATGGAGGTCACCTGTAATCAGGTGTATGGATTTGTTAAGAGTTTGGGATGTTTTTCATTCCCTTACTCATCTTAGAAAGAGAAGATAGCTTTATTGTAAATTACTGGTACCATTAGGATTTGGCTTATGCAGTTCATTGAAATGAGGGCCAACTCATCATAGTGCTGAATAGCATGTTCAGATACTACACTCCGTCAAAGACTAATGAAAACTGGAGAAATATTAAAATACTGTAAATGATTTACTCTGTGTTATCTATTCTTCCAGTATGTAATGGGTGTGTGGTGCCAGGGTCGACATACAGTACACCAGGAGCTCTGTCACAGCCTGGCCCAGCTGCTGCAGCCATCTGCCACCAGTGACCATGTCACTGCCACCAATATCCTCCGTCATGCTCACTTCTTCTTCTCCTTTGTTGCTCGCTCCATGGCACTCCATCTTCTCACTACTGCTAGGATCAAGGTATATTATGAGGTATAATTGAAGCTAGTAGTTATGGGTGCCTTTTCCACAAAACTCTGAAACTAGATGGATGATATAGCAGCTAGTTCATCGTGTTTCCTGCCTGTATCAAAAAAGACTGGTGTCTGCTGAACTGCCTGAAATATGGCTACTTAGAAGCATGCATGATAACGCCAAAATAATGATGTGTGTTTTCAACCTTGGTAACTATTTATAATGCCTTATTTTTTTTCCCTAACCTGAAGAAGATCCCTTACCCTTTTCAGCTGTTTTTGGCAGTGTTATTGTAAATTAATGTTATTAGATTGCCTATGCTCAATATAATTATTTGTGAATACTTCACTGAATTATATTTTTTCATTATCTGCTATGAACCCTTTTGTTACCAGTACTGTTTTGTAGGGGGAGAGGGAACAGAAGGGCATTAGTCATCAGTTTCAGCTATCCACCTTAATACAGTGACCCATCATTTTGTGCAGGTTCTTACGGAGTCTGTTTTACGTGATAGGATAAACCCTACCATGTGTGGTCGGTGGGGGTGCCTATCATCCACTCACTCATTGTAGTCATAGTCTGCTGTAGAGTAACACTGCATTGAGTTACAAGCCAACTGATTTCTTGTAAACCCTCATTTAATATGCTGGGTGGTAGCCTTATAATCAACCAGTAGGTGTTCCGTACGTGTAAACAAGTGGGTTGGTGGAGGGTTAGTGCTTCTTCATGGAAAACAACTACCGGTTACTAAAAAGACCGACAAAATGCCTCGGACCAGGAGATGGACCAACAGGTGACGACCAAGGACAGTACGAAGGACATAGTACGGATTTCACTGTGGAATATAAGGGGTACGAATGATGAGGTGAAAGAGAGAGAGAGAGAGACTGTCCAGGTGCTTGAGGGTACAAAAGTGGACGAATGTTGTTTGACTGAGACTAAATGAGGAGGTGAGAGTGTGAGAGAGTGGGAGTATGGATGGGGTAGATGTGCAGGAGTAGATGAGAGTCAGAGGGCAAAAGAAGGTGTATGTAATGTTATGTGCATGAGATGGAAGAATATAAGAGAATATGAACCAGTTCCTTCAAGTATTGTGTGGGTTAGGTTCAAAGTAGAATTACAAGCCTGGGTGATTGTATGTGTGTATATGCACCAACAGAAGGTCATGCAGTTGGAGTGAAAGAAGAGTTCTGGGCAATGTGGAAGTGTGCATGGAAGAATTTGAGAGGAATGAAATTGTGTTATTGATTTGATATATGAATGGAACAGTAGGGAATGTAAAGGTGGGTGGAGTAGTTGGTGAGTGGGGTGTGCCTGCATATGAGAATGTCAGTGCTCTAGTGGACATTTGTGCAGGGAGGGGGTTGGTGATTGCCAATACCCTCTTTAGGCACAAAATGATCCACATGTATACGTGGCGAGTAATGGGAAGGGTTGGTGGTGAACTGAGTGAACGGAAGGCAATGATTGATTATGTGTGTGTGGATGAGAGAATAAGGTATGTAATGGATGCAAGAGCATACACAGGTTGGGGGAGTGGACTTTCTACCATTTGGTGGTGGTGAAAGCCAAGGTACAAATGCGATGGATGACTAGGAGGGAAGGACTTGAGGAAGTGGGCCATACAAGGATGCTAGATAGGTTGGATGAGGATGGAAAAAGGCAGAGTATTGGAGAGAAGTTGGGTAAATATGATTTCGAGCAGGTGGGGGAGGTTGAAGGTCTGTGCAAGATATTCACAGATGAAATCTGTGCAGCATGTGAGGTGGTGTGTGGGATAAAGAGACGATGAAAGGGGGTGCAAGGAACAATATGGTGGCATGAAGAGGTGAGACAAGTTGTGGCACAAAAGTAGAAAGCATACACTGTAGTGAGTGGATGGGAAGTAGAGGCATGGAGGAAGCTGAAAAATGGAAGAGAGAGTTATATGAGAGGAAGAAAGAGGTGAAAAGATTAGTAAGAGAGAGTAAGACGAGAGTGGATGAGGAATATGAAAGGAATTTGAGTGTAAAGTGGAGGGAATGTAAGAAAATGTTGTGGAAGGAAGTAAAGAGAGTTTGACAGGGTGAGAAAGAAGTTATTAGGGATGTGAAAGATGAAAATATTAGACTGATAGTGGAGAAAGGAGAAAAGGTGGGTAGATGAAGAGAACACTTTAAGGAACTGTAAAATATAGAGAATGAAATCCTTCTTTCCTTCCTTCCTCATCTGTCTTTCTTTACTTCATTCTTTCCTCGTCCTTCTGCTTACGGGTGACTTTACACTTCCTCTTCCGTCTTTCTTTCCACCAATCCTTCCTCTTCCTTCAGCCTATGAGTGACTGAACACCAAGTGACAAGCCAAATGGTTTCCTGTACACCAGGAAACCATTTACTATGCTGGGTGATAACCTTATAACCAAATTATGGCACCTGGTGGTTTAGTGGGTAATTATGGTACTCCAGTCGGATTAAGCTGGTGAAGGTTTATATCTTAGGGGTGGTTGGGGTTTATTGCTCACATTATGCCACTCAGGGATGAGTGAGGCAGATCACTTTCATCTTAAATGTCAGGACCAATTTGCCTAGCCCTGGGCTCCTGTGCTCCTCATCGGGCAACGTAGGATTGGATGATAGATGGATAGATGAAAGTAATGTCAGTAAAGAAGAACCTCCTTTTTCCAGCAACCCAGTTAGTGGCACCTTCTCATAACTGGTATTTTTGATATAATAAATTAGCAATAAAATAGAGAAAAAAGTAAAAACATATATAAATATGCAATTTAAAATTAATGCGCGTGGTTGTATTAGCTCCTGCAAGTGATGATGCAGTGGAGGAGTGGGTTGACATTGATAATAATGAACCAGTGACAATATCGCTTAATGATGATGAAATCATTGCATCAATGTTTGATAAAGATAAGTCAAATGATGCTGAGAGCGAGGAAGAGGAAGGACCGGAGCCGAAAGTGTCATGGAGAGATGCTGCGAAAGTCCTGTCAGTGTTTATCAAGTTTGCAGGGCAGTGCATGTACATGAGCAGTCATGATTTTATGTCTCTTCACTGCATTCAAAATGAGTTTTTGCCGCAGAGAGAAAAGAGTTGTAAGCAGCGAGACATACGAGATTTTATGAGTAACACCAGACACACCAGGAGAGCTGTCCATACTGCAGATCAGCCGAATCTTGGCTGCTGCAAACGCCTTAACCCCTTGGCTGCAGCTCAGTGAGGAGAAATAGGAAAAAAATGGTGTGTTATCAACTGTTTTATCCCACTTATCCTTATAGGAAGCGAAGAGTGTGTGCAGCAGCACAAACTGTTGATTTGCGACATGGTGCTTAAGGAACGAGTGATGAGAAGGAGGACATATGTACCTAGGAGGAAAATATGGAAGCTGGGAAACCAATCACTAAGGGATGCCTTTTATAGTGACGTGAGGAGAGTGGTGGCTGAACAGGGAGCCATAGATAGAGGCATTAATGAACAGTATAGAACCCTTAAGAACAACCTCTTAGAGTTGCTGATGCAATATGCGGTTGGACAAGAGGCCCACCAAGACATAAAGTAACTTGGTGGTGGGATGAGGGTGTAGAAGCCGCAGTTAAGGAGAAAAGAAGGCTTTTCCGGGAATGGAAGAAGGTTGGTAACAGGGAGGAGTACGTGGCTGCCAAGCGCAGGGCTAGAAGAGAGGTATACAGGGTGAAGTCTGAGTCACAGAGACTTTTACTTGATAATCTAAATCATGGAGAAGGAAAAATATGATTTTTAGGGTGGCAAATCAGGTGAAGAGGGATAATTGGGATATTGTAGGTGAGCAGTGTGTGAATAATGATGAAGGAAGAGTAGTGGTGAACAGTGGGGATATTAAAGATGCATGGAGAGAGCATTATAGCCGGTTGTTGAATGAGGAGTTTGATTGGGATAGGGAAGGTTTGGAGCCAGCAGATCCAGTATTTGGCCCTTGGCCTTTGATTGACGTTGCTACTGTGAGTGAGGCAATAGGCAGGATGCGGGTGGGGAAGGCAGCAGGTGTGTCTGGGTTGACTGCCGAAATGTTGAAGGCCTCAGGAGATACTGGGGTGAGGTTAGTCACTGACCTGATAAATATGATTATATATGAGTGTGTTGTCCCAGATGATTGCCTGAAGAGTGTAATTGTAAATGTGTACAAAGGGAAGGGTGATGTCCTGGAAAGGGGAAATTACAGAGGTATGGAGCTCTTAGATCAGATAATGAAAGTAATGAAAAGAGTTCTAGAAGGTATGATTAGAGAAAGAGTGAATATCGATGAGATACAGTTTGGGTTTATGCCAGGCAGGGGAACCACTGATGCCATATTCATTGTTTGGTGAAGTGGGCAATCAGAAAGCTAGGGTTGGAAGAGTGGCTGGTTAGGGTGGTTATGGCCATGTACGTGGGTGCTCGCACCCAGGTAAGAGTGAATGGAGTTTTGAGTGATGAGTTTCCGTGAATGTTGGTGTGCATCAGGGGTCAGTTTTGAGTCTCTTGTTGTTTATCATGGTGCTTGAAGCCCTCTCACGTGACTTGAGAGATGGACTCCTGTGGGAGATGTTGTATGCTGATGATTTGGTGTTGATTGCAGAGGATGAAAAGGAGGTGGAAGAAAGATTTAAGAAGTGGAGAGATGGTATGGGGCACAAGGGCTTAAGGGTAAATGCAGATAAAACAAAAGTGATGATATCTAGTGTTGGTGGCGGTACAATCACATGTGCAGTTTGCCACAAGGGTGTGGGAAGTAATTTCATCTTGTATAGTGTTTTTGATAAATGGGTGCACAAGAGATGTAGTGGCATTAGAGGTAGACTGCGAGATAATGCTGATAGGGTTGGTGGCGGTACAATCACATGTGCAGTTTGCCACAAGGGTGTGGGAAGTAATTCCATCTTGTGTAGTGTTTTTGATAAATGGGTGCACAAGAGATGTAGTGGCATTAGAGGTAGACTGCGAGATAATGCTGATTTCATGTGTGTGGCGTGTCGGGGAGAGCAGGTGGAGATTGTTAGGCATGAAAGGATTGAACTTGCTGGTGAGTCTCTTGAGTGTGTGGAGGAGTTTTTGTTATTTGGGAGACATGTCATGTGCCGGAGGTGGGGCTGGAGTTAGCTCGGTTGCTAGGGTGAGAAGTGGTTGGAAGAAGTTCAGGGAGCTGTTGCCTCTCCTGACATTGAGAGGACTCTCCTTATGTGCTAAGGGGTGTTTGTATGCAGCATGTGTTAGGAGTGTGATGCTGTATGGTAGTGAGACCTGGGCAGTAAAGGAAGAGGTTATTCGCTGGTTTAAACATACAGAAATGACAATGATTAGGTGGATGTACAGTGCGTCCCTGTGTGCAAGGCCTGGGGGGGGCTGGGTTTACGATGGAAGAGTTGAGAGGTAGGATGCGACTGGGATGTATTGGTGTTGTGATGAGGAGAGGTAGGCTGAGGTGGTTTGGACATGTGGAGAGGATGGGGGATGATAATTGGGTGTAGAGGGTGAGAAGTGTTAATATTGGGGGAGGGGATGGGAGGGGTAGACCAAGAAAGACATGGGATGAGGTCATTAAGTGTGACTTAAGGGTTGAGGGACTGGACAGAGAGGCTGCCAAAGATCGAGCAGCATGGAGAGCCGCCATTTAGGCTGCCAAAGATCGAGCAGCATGGAGAGCCGCCATTTAGGCTGCCAAAGATCGAGCAGCATGGAGAGCCTCCATTAGGTGACCAAGGCCGATGCATGCAAGCATGTTGGAGCCTTCAAAAATGAAATGAAACGATCCTTAATCTTAAGAGCTAATATTTTTGTCAGACAAACTTCAATCTTTCTACTATCATTTGCAACAAACCGCATGTCCGTATGCACTCCAAGCCAGGAGAACAATTTGAGAGAATACAAGGTGTGTTTTGATCATCTGACGTCGGAAAGACCCCAGTGAGGCGGAAATTTCCACTAAACCACAAGATTTTCCATACAAACTAGGGTTACTGCCACATTACCTCATCACAATATTTACAGTAATAATAATGATTTAAAAAAAAAACACACACTTCTAGCCAGTCTCATATGGTTTTATTACAATATTCCAGTGTTTATGCTAGACTTTAGCGAAACAGTAGCGATAAAAGGAAAATCATTACAAACTTTATTAAACTTCATGAATGACTTTTATTACCGCTTACTTTTATAAAACTTATTGATATAATATTATGAGTCATTTCATAGCATAGCTTCACAGTTTGCAACCGCAAAAATGTCCGCTTGGCAATGCGCTTAGCATATGACTTCTTTGATTATAGCAAAAAATATCATTAAATTACTTGTATTTTATCACAGTAATTCACAGTATAATATAAAATTACACTTTCAGCCACTTTAGTATGATTTTAGTGCGATTTGGGTGTGTATTACTTCGTATTATTTGTGTGAGAGAGAGGGGGGGGGCCAGCAAACTGGTTTAGGCCAGCTCAAGGGTATCCCTTGAGTAATTATAAAGTGCACCTTCTTGTTTCTAGCACTTTCCCATATCCAGAACACCCTTGGTTCCATTGATGCGGGGAAAGGAGGTTCTACTGTATAAGTAGAGAGTTGGCCTGCGGTCCCATGGGACCCAGGTTCGAATCCTCGCTGGTGCAGGGAACAATTTAAGGATTTGAATTTCATTAAATCAGGCTTTACTGATCTACCAGAAGACCCGCCGACATGTCGTAAAAATGACCCCGCTAATACCAATACACCAGTCCTGTATGAGACAGCCCTAGCATGTATTCAATATGGACGGTGGGTGTTAAGCGCCGAAGTGGTGACATGTAGATTGTAGGAGGACGACTGGGCCTTGATAGCAGGCTGTGAAGCCTATGCCCAGAGTTGGACACATAAAAAAAAAAATTAAAAAAAAAGTGGCTGGCGAATGGCTGGGAGGAGGAGGGAGGTGAGAAGGGAGGAAGAGATTAGTAGGCTGGAAGTAGTGGAAGCAATGAAGAAAGACATAATGGGGAATGCCCCAGGAATTGATGGAGTGTGTGGTGCAATGCTGAAGCATGGTAGAGAGATAGTTGTAGAATGGATGTGGAAGATGTTCAGATTGGCCTGGGAGGAAGGTAGATCCCCTGAGGATTGGAAGTCAGGTATTATTATTCCCCTGTACAAAGGAAAAGGGAAAACAAGAAGTGTAAAGGTAATCATAGGGGCATTAGTCTTCTTAGTGTAATAGGAAAAGTATATGGTAGGATACTCTTTGACAGAGATAAGGAAATAACAGAGGAATTGGTTTGAGAAGATCAGGGAGGTTTTAGGAAGGAAGAAGTTGTGTAGATTAGATATTCATCCTTAAGTCTGTAGTGGAAAAGTTTCTGGAGAAGGGAAAGAAGTTGTATGTGGCCTTCATGGCTTTGGAGAAAGCATATGACAGTGTGGATACACAAGGATTGTGGAAAATATAAAAAATATTTGGAGTAAATGAGAAACTGTTGAATGCCATGAAGAGAGTCTTTGATGGTGCAAAGGCTGCTCTGCATGTGGATTCTGAACTGAGTGAATTTTTCTGTCAGAATGTTGAAACAGGGATGTGTCATGTCTCCATGGTTGTTTAATATGTATATGGATAGGGTTATAAAAGGGATACTTTGCAAGGTAGGGCAGTGGATGTTGGAGCAGCCCAAGTGAGAGAGGGCAGTATTTGGAAACTTCCTTTCTTGTTTGCAGATAATACTGTATTGTTAAGTGAAGACGAAGGGGAAGTTCAAGGCTTGGTGAATGAATGTGGGGGAGTGTGTAAGAAATGGAGTCTAAAGGTAAAGGTGAATGTAGGGAAGAATTAAGTTTTAGTCATCGAGAAAAATGAAATCACTGAATGCGCAGTGAAGTTGGATGGTGAGGAAATGGAAAATGTGAGTGCATTTTAGTAGGCTACTTGGGTAGTGTGATGAGTAAGGATGGAAGTTTGGAGGATGAAGGTACAACAGGGAAGAAAGGTTGCTGGTTCTTTGAAAACAATGATAAGAAATAGGGAAATGAATATGGAAGTACAAAAGTCACTACATAATATTACAGTACAGCCTCAATATAATGGACTTCATCCATCCGTCATCCAGTTCTATGTCGTCCCATAGAGGAGCATACTAATCCGGGGGTAGGCAAGTTGGTTCTAACATTTATGATGAGAGTGACCAGCCTCACTCATCCCTGAGTGGCATTACATGAACATTAAACCCCAACCACCCCTTGGATATATACCTACACAGGCTCAATCCAATTGGAACACCTTATTTACCCACTAAACACCCAGGTGCCATAATATGGTTATCACCCAGCATAATAAGTGGTATTGTAGTGTACAGGAAACCATTTGGCTTGTCACTCAGTGTAGTTACCTACAGGCAGAAGAAAGAGGAAAGATTGATTAAAGAAAGGCAGAAGAGAGAGTGTAAAGTGACCCGTAGGCAGAAGAAAGAGGAAAGAATATAGGAAAGAAAGACAGACAAGGAAGGATGGAAGAAAGGGAATGGCAGACACCCAAAGCAGCACTACATCGAGTGAGTAGATGGTGAGTTCCCCCACCAATAGACCGTAATTCGCTTTTATCATAATCGCCTATACTTTTATATACAGTATTGGAAAATGTCCGATAAAGCCAGAAGCGGTCTGAACTGTCTGACCACTTCAGCTATTTTCACCACAATAAGGTAAATAAAAGACATTTTTATCAGTGTACAGTACAGTATTATTATATATATTTTACTGCTTGATTACTGTAGTGAATGTATAATGCAGTACATTACTGCAATGGTATTATGACAGTTAAAAAATCATTGGTGCAATCCGAACTAATGTCTTGATACATCGGAAAATGTCCTGGTTAGCAGGGGGATGTCCGGATGTCGCTTCTACCAGAATTTCGCTTTTTGGGAAATGGCTTGGGCCTCAATTAGTCCATTACAGTGAGGTTTTACTGTGTTGTGATACAAACTGTAACATATGGAAGTGAAGTTTGGACCTTGTTGAAGGAACGCAAGTCAAGATTGAGAGCACTGGAAATGAGTTATTTGAGAGGAACATGTGGAGTTGCATGGAGAGAGACTGACAAATGAGGAAGTGAAGGAGTATTGTAATGTGGAAATGGATGTGATAGAAAGCATTAGGAGAAATACAGTGAGGTGGTTTGGCCATGTGGAGAGGATGGAGAATGAGAGACTAATGAGGAGAGTGTATGTGAGTGAGGTGGAAGGGAGGAGAGGGAAGGGGAGGCCAAAGATGTGATGGAGGGATGGAATGGAGAGGTATATGAAAGGGATATGTGTGTGAGGTGGGGGAAGGGCAGCGAAATGGTGAGGGACAGGATGACATGGAGGCGATTTGTTTGTGGCCACCCTTTACGGGATTAAGGCATCTGTCAGTAGATAGATAAATAGATAAACCTCTGCTCCAATTGACATTATGTAGTCTGTCCATGATTTGCATGCCTCCCTTGGTATGGAAATCCTGCTTTTTCTATGTAAAGGGTATTTTTGCTCTCTAGAACTGAGTGAAATGTTTTAAGAGTGTCTATCAGCTGATGTGTTTTGCTCACAATCACACTAAAGCAAAGTGTAATCTTAAATATGATTTATGCATTGCAATAGTTGGTGGTAGGTTTTGGCAACCATCATCCACTCACTTGTTGTAGTGCTACCTATTTCTTCCTTCACCTTTCATCATTCTTTTTCTGTGTCTGCCTTCTTCTCTTCCTGCTTCTCTCATCTTTCCTGGCATTTTTAGTACTTTTCTTTCCTCTTCAGGTGGCTTTATGCTGAGTGACCAAAACCATTTACAGTTCTGGGTGGTAACCTTATAACCAACCCATACATGTTCCCTGTGTGTCAACAAGTAGGTTGGTGGAGGGTTAGTGCCGCCACCCATAAAACAACTAACTCAAAGATAAACTGCCACCCCTTACGGGATTATGGCGTCTGGCTATAGATAGAGAAATAGGTAGCACAACAATTAGTAATATTTGAGCTGCATAGTGAAAACAGTTGAGTGAAATTTGTGCAAATTGAGTGGAATGTGAAGAGGGAGGGCCAAAGGAGGAGTTTGGGTAAGATTTTGGGTTTTCTTTGACACATTAGCCAAAAACAGTGGTTCTAATGGAATTCTTTACACATTTTTTATTCACCCTTTTTTTTCATGATACATTGACTGCACAGAACAAGGGGTTTCTACTTGTGTTAATGCATGTAGTGTTCTTGAACAAAAGTGACAGCTAAATAAGCATTACTGATAACCAACATTTTTTTTTTTTAATTACACAATAGAAAATGGCAATCCAGTCAGAGAGAGAGAGAGAGAGAGAGAGAGAGAAATTAGCCATAGGCTGAAGACACTTTAGGATCAGACATTTGTTTAGATTCTTGCGTAAATTTTACTGTAAATCATAGTAAATCATGTATATTTGTGAGTTAATGACATTAAAAATTATTATTATTTTTTTTTTCTCTCTCTCTCTCTCTCGCTCAGTTTAGCATTTCTTCCAAGCATTTAGCAGGTAATGGTACTGGAAATAGATGATTCACTGATCGAATCATGATAATTATCACACCTGGGTTTCCTGTTTGAGATATTTGGATGTCAGATCTGTTTTGGGACTAGCAGTGTATATGGAAGTCTGTGTGCCAATATCTCATCCCTTCTTTTTGTTGTAGGAAGCTGAGGCTGCTTGTACTTCAAGTGAAAAGCAATGACAGATGCCCCTTCCTTACATAAGAGCAAAAGAGATGTAAGGTACAGATATTACATAGCTACTTCCCTTGCATCCCTTTCAGTTCCTCTTTATGAAATGCAGGGATACATGAATGGGTGGATGAACATGGGTAGTATTTGTGCCTTTGATCCTCAAAGCCTTTGCATTGGAATTTGTAGTATTGTAGTTGAAATATTTACTGTGTACAGTACTTATTTATTGTCCTTGGCTAAAGTAGCCATTTTCCTGCAGTCCATCAGGTTCACAGCCAGATGAACCTGGGGATACAACAACATTGTTACTAATCCTTGGCCCCTACTTAGCAATATGGGGTAGTAATAGGATTGGGTGCCACCATTTATTTTCCATGTCTTTCTTTGAGAGAAATAGTATCACAGAATGCACGGTGAGCCTGGGTGGTATGGAAATGGAAAATGTGAGTGCATTTAAATATTTAGGCAGTGTATGAGTAAGGATGAAAGTTTAGAAGATGAATTGCATGAAAGGATACACCAGAGAAGGAAGGTTGCTGGTTCACTAAAAGCAGTGATAAGGAATAAAGACATGAGTATATATGATATAATAATAATGATAATATAATTTGGTTTTACGCCTGGCATCCTCAAAGGGCTAAGGCGTTGCCCCTGGATAGAGGACTTTTGGATTGGAGCGTGCAGCATTTTATGAGCGGATGCCCTTCCTGATGTCTACCAATGACCCTTGGGTGGATTCGATCCTTCGACCCTACGGCCAGAGCGGAGCGCTCTAACCCACTGTATGATAGTATTATGATCATTGCTTCATAATATGTGGGAGTGAAGCTTGGACTATGTTGGAAGGATGCAAGTCAAGAATGAGAGCACTGGAACTGAGTTATCTGAGACGAGCTTGTGGAATTACTTGAAGAGACAGACAGACAAATGAGGAAGTGAAAGAGCATTAGGGTGTTGATGTAGATGTGATTAAAAGCATTATCCCTTGTCGAACTGTATACCACATGTGAGGCACAATGAAGGTCTGCATGGGCCAGTCTACAAGCTTATATGAGGTACCATTTACATTGGTATTAAAACAGTGACTAAGGGGAAGTAAACTACCTTACAAATACAATTAGCCCAGCATGGTTTAGAGAAATACTGTGAGATATTTTGGCCATGTGGAAATGATGGAAAATTAGAGACTGGCTAAAAGAATGTATATTTATATGTTATTGAGGTGGAAGGGGAGAGTGGGAGGAGGAGACTGAGGATGAGATGGAGGGATTTGGTTGAGAGAAGTATGAGAGCAGAAATTTTACTTGGAGAGAGGGTAGCTGGATTGCAGAGGATAGGACAACATGGAGGTGATTTTTTTTTTTAGGCCACCTCTTACAAGATTAAGGCATCTGGCTATAGATAGATAGATAGACTTACCTCATCCTGTCCTTAGGTGGGAATAGAGATTTAAATGAAGATGATAATGATGGTGGTGGTGGTGTCTTATGTGGTACCTAGTTTTGTAGTGGCTTAAACACCCCATTTCAGAGTTATGGCTTTCCCCTTGCCAGTGGGTTCAGTCCATTCATGGCAATAGGAGGCTTTTTGATAATGTAATACCACCAAGGGATATTGGCCAGTCCATCCATCCATCCATCATCCAGTCCTATGTTGCCCCATGAGGAGCATATGCAATAAACCCCAACCATCCCTTGAATATAAACCTTCACTGGCTCAGTCTAACTGGAGCGCCTTAATTACTCACTAAACCAGCAGGCGGCATAGTTTGGTTATATGGTTACTGCCCAGCGTAGTAAATGGTTTCTTGGTGTACAGAAGACCATGTGGCTTGTCACTCAGTGTAGAGTCACCCACATCTGCCCTTAATGTATTAAACTGTGGTGGCCCAACCTTGGACCTCTGCACTTGAAGGAAATAATAAAGGACTGACTAGTTTTTACCCAGGGATAAGAAAGAATGAAAAAGTTATACCCATGTACAGTATCATGAAAGACAATTAGTATGGGCTTAGTGGTAGGTGGTGGCGACCATCATCCACTCACTTGATGTAGTGCTGCCTACTTCTTCCTTAGCCTTTATCATTCTTTTTCTGAGCCTGCCCTCCTTTCTTCCTATTTCTCCTATATTTCCTGGCACTTCTTACTGCTTTTCTTTCCTTTACAGGTGGCTTTACATTGAGTGACAAGCCAAATGGTTTCCTGTAAGCCAAGAAACCATTTACAACGCTGGGTGGTAACCATATAACCAAACCATACGTGCTCCCTACGTGTCAACAAGTGGGTTGGTGGAGGGTTAGTGCCCCTTCCGGTAAAAAAAAATAACTCTAAGTCAAATGGCCACCCCTTACGGGATTATGGTGTCTGGCAATAGATAGATAGATAGATTATTTATGTAGAAATGTGACATGCCCACTGACTGGCACTTGTTATGTAAACAGCCCCACATATCCTGTTATACAGGTGGAGAGGGAGCAGATTCCTGCCTAGAACATCCTTACTCCTCAGAGTCATGTTGACAGATAAATAAAATAATTTGCTCTAGATTTTCCTGCCCATTTTGTAGATGGGAAGGTACAATAGCTTGAACAAGTATCCGTATCTGTGCAGGAGAGGGTCAGTGTTTCTGAGGTTCTATGAGTGACGAGTGCTGCCTCGTGAGGGTTGATGTACACAATCTGATCCATCTCTGTTTTGTCCCCACCATAGGGGATAAATTGCCATATGAGAATAAGTTATCATTCATAACAGTATATGTTATGTGATTACTGTCTAAGAGTACAGTACAGTAATCTCTTGATTATCCGATGTAATACAGCCATAGGCATGTCTGGATAATGGCTCCGTCTGGAAAATGGACTTTTCCCCTTGCCCCCCTTCGTACCTAACCTACTTTGAAATCCAGTGTAAAAGGTCACTACAGTACATCGTACAATACTTGTTCCTGTTGTTTAACACTGTTCTAACTGGTCAAGCAGACCCATAAACCACAGGAAAGCAATTACCATGGTCAAGCAGACCCATCAACCACAGACAATCACCACTACAGGACCATACCCTGCAGTGACGTGAAAACATGTGAAAACTGGCTACACAAGAAAAATGCAGTGGGCACATAAAACATAACGGTAAAATGGAGTAAAGTTATGATAAAAAAGAATAAAATCATGATACAGTATAGAAAGCCAGAACAAAGTCAACGTCAACACTCACGATTTGACCATCCCGCATCAGTCTTACCCAGGATCTCCTGCTTCTCCAGAGTCATAACTACCTTCATCCATTTCCCTGGTGGAGGGACCATCATCACACACCTGAGGAAGAGGCATGCAAGGAATAGCAAGACCTCAAACAGGTAGGAAACAATCACAAAAGCCACCACGTGCGCTGCCATAACAATTGTCGGAGAGGAGCTATTCGCTACACAGTTGCCACGGGGGAACTGAGAACGACCGAGAGGGGTCTCTAGCAGACGCTGGGTGAACTGCCCAGTTGGACAGGGCAGCACCACCGGGCTATTCTTGGTCAGCCAGTCGCAAAAATGTTTACATGGCCATAATTTCTGCCTGGATGCATGCATTTTGTTAGGAAAAAATGGAAAATGTATGGATAATGGTATTGAACAGCCAGATCATAGCATCTGGGTAATGAATTGTCTGGGTAATGGATGTCCGTATAATAGAGAGATTACTATATAGGGAAGTATTTGTTATCACAGCTAATATGTGGATTGTTTAAGTAATGCGAGTGGATGGTGAGCTGAGTGAGTTCTTTGATCTAAATGTGAGACTCAAACAAAGGATGTGAGAGTGACTCTAATGAATGAGGGTGAGGTGTGGAAGATTCCAGTGTTGCTGTTTGCTGATGATACAGTGTTGTTGAGTGAAGATGAATGGGAGTTGCAAGGTTTGGTGAATGAGTTTGGGACAGCATGTTAGAAGAAGAAACTGAAAGTTAATGTAAATAGGAGTAAAGTTATGGTGTTTGAGAGGAATGAAGTCACAGAATGCACAGTGAGGTTGGATGGTGTGGATATGGAGAATGTGAGTGCATTCAAGTACTTGGGTAGTATGATGAGTAAGGATGAAAGTTTTGGGGATGAAGTGCTTGAAAGGGTACAACAGGGAAGGATGGTTGTTGGTTCACTGAAAGCGGTGATGAGAAATAGGGAGATGAGTATGATAGCATTGTGATCCCTACCCTGATGTATGGAAGTGAGGCATGGACCTTGCTAGAGGGGAACAAATCAAGAGTGAGAGCAGTGGAAATGAGTTACCTGAGAGGAGCATGTGGAGTGACATGGAGGGACAGGTTGACAAATGAAGAAGTGAAAGAATGTTGTGGGGTGGATGTGGATGTGATTGAGAAAATTGGGAGAAATACACTGAGGTGGTTTGGACATGTGGAGAGAATAGAGAATGAGTGACTGACTAAGAGAGTGTTTGTGGGTGAAATGGAGGAGAGAAGGAGAGGGGGAGACCCAGGATGAGGTGGAGGGATGGAGTTGAGAGGTATATGAGGGAGGGGGGAGTGAGCTGGGGGGAAGGCAGTCAAATGGTGGGTGACAGACCGACTTGGAGTTGTTTTGTCTGCCGCCACCCTTTGCGGGATTAGGGCGTTGGGCTGTAGATAGATAGATAGATTTAAGTAATGTAGCACATATAGGCTCATATTTTAGCGTATATGATTTGCCTTGGCACTGAATGCCATACCGCATAACACAGTAATCAAATCATGAGACCAAATGCATTATTCATGAGCCTGGCTCCTGAAACACCCCACTGCTAGTCATGAACTAGTCGACCCCACTATTCTCAAGGGTTATTTACTGTACCCCGCATGAGTGGGTGAAATCCGCGAATAATCCAAACCTTCCGCAGAAATCACTGATTTCACTGTTGTAACTACAGCAAACTCCCAGTTATCCGTCATCATAATATCCAGCCCAACGCAGTATCCGGCGCTGTTGGCTCAACTCTGTTAAAGGAGTATCCGGCAAAATTTTACAGCATCTGTCGTCAAAATGGGAAGTAACCAGCGGTTCGATTCAATATCGGGACGCGAAGTATATCAACCAGCTCGTATGTGGTAACCAACAGGCACCCAGGAAAACGCTGCAACGTGAGAATGTCCACAACAAGCCAGCCAATCAGAATACGTTGCAGGAGCGGCTTCCGACACATCCCGAGCCCACTCTCTCAGTCTCTCATGGATCTCATTCATTGAAGGCATATCTATGTGCTCAGCTGTCATGACCATGTTGTGGCAAAACCCTAGTGCTAAGACTTACTCTGTGGCGTCCTGTGCCTTCCTTGTTTTTGTTGCAAAATGCACTGAATTGTGCTCTCATGTTGTACACCTCTACCCTCTGTTGATGCCAACACTAGGTGAGTACATAGTACCTGAAGACAGTCAGGTAAGGAATAAAATGGCGGGCTGTGGCCGTTGACACTACTGTGAGCAAGGGAGTCGTGATAAGTCTAGTGTGCAAAACCTCTTTCCAAATCATCAGTTCACCAGTAAATGCTCTAGATTCATTTCTTTGGTTTATTTTTCCATGTTCTATGAATAAAATAACAAAATCATGTTTAACAAAATGACCTTACCATGTGCATTGTGCACTACTGCAAGACACTGTAATCATGTGTGTTACATCTACGGTGTGTGTTTAAGAGAAGATTGTTTCAAATGGTATTGTTTGTGTGGCCCAGGATATGAGTGGTATTGCACTGTATATACCGCAGTGACATAGCCTGTGTTTTAAGAGTATATATCAGATATCTGGGAAAAATAAGTAACCAGGGAGGTAAAATCCCCAAGCTTCCTGGCTAACTGGGATTGTACTGTACAGTACTAATGTACTGTATCAATACTGTATTGTATTTTGTGCTAAGCTT
Source organism: Birgus latro (assembly GCA_018397915.1). Taxonomy (NCBI): domain Eukaryota; kingdom Metazoa; phylum Arthropoda; class Malacostraca; order Decapoda; family Coenobitidae; genus Birgus; species Birgus latro. Next base: position 40,894 of record JAGKTI010001895.1, on the reverse strand, counting down.
TCATCTTCATAGCCCACCTTTACAAGTTGGAGCAAAAATGTTTTTGCCTGCCTCTGTGTGTGTGTGTGTGTGTGTGTGTGTGTGTGTGTGTGTGTGTGTTCCCATTATAGTATATCTCATGAACAGCTTGAGTTATCAACATGAAACGTTCAGGGTTTCAAGATATGGCCAATATCTTGTCTGAGTTCGTAAATGGGCACTCTGGGTCAAGGTCAAGGTCACCATAATGGTTGCCAAAGGTCAACTCACTTTTTATTGCCTGCCTTTAGGACCATTATATCTCATGAATGGCTTAAGCTATCAACATGAAACCTTCCAGGTATCAAGATATGGCCAAAATCTTGGCTGAGTTCAGAAATGGGCACTCAGAGTCAAGGTCAGGGTCACCAAAATGGCTGCCAAAGGTCAACTAGTTTTTATCACCCACCTTTAGCACCATTATATCTCATGGACGGTTTCAGCTGTCAACATGAAATCTTCAGGGTATCAAGATTTGACCAAAATCTTGGATGAGTTTGATAATGGGCAGTCAGGGTCAAGGTCAGGGTCACCAAAATGGCTGCCAAAGATCAACTAGTTTTTATCGCACTCTTTCAAAACCATTACAGTGATACTTCAACTTATGAACATTCAGGATCCGAGCATTTCAATGATGCAAATGTGAAAAAAATAACGAACATTTCACAAGTACGAACGTACGCTTATGTCCGATGTACAGTAAACCCTTCACAAGTCAAACTTTTAGAAGACGGAATCTTTGGTTAGACGAACTCAGACCGAGACCATGTATGTAAGTAGGCCGAAATGTGGAGGTGGGGGAACAAATGGCGCCAGGCGGACACGTGGCGCCAGTCTTCTGCTTGCTTTTGGAGATGGTAGTTGCGCCATTCTTACTGACATCTAGTTCTGAGCAGTGCTCTCCTTCTGCCTTCTGCCTTGCCATGGAAGGTTCAAAGTTTAAAAGAAGTGATACTGGCACCTCTAGTCGTAAAGGAATGAAGCTTAAAAAAAAAAAAAAATGTGCGCATGTGACTTAGTGTTAAGTGATCATGATTAAAGTTCAGTACTATTATTACTGAAAGTGTTACATTGCAGTCTATTACAGTGATTACATTTAAGTTTAGTTCTTAATGTAGAGTGAAATAAATACTGGATACTGTTTAGAATTTACGTTAAAGTGTGAACTCAACCACCTCCACCACCTCCGGCTCCAAAACAAAACAATCTGCTGATGAATCTACTGCCTTTAACGAAAGGCAAATTATGTGCACTAAATTCTTTCTTTTTTGACTTTCTTTATTAATTTATACACTGTATATGCTCCTTTAATTTAGTGTTAAAAAGACAAATAATAAGTATTGTTTTTGCAATTTGGGGGGGTGAAAATCCATCTCCAACACACGCTGCCAACGGTCTGTACTGCCTTTGTGAATGATTTTCTACCAATTAACCACTTCAGTACTGTGACGTCTATTTTACTTTATTTACGCTTCCTCAAGCCGATTTTATGGCACTCAGGACTGGACTCACGTACTGAAGGGGCTAATGAAGGCTGTACCAATCCCGTGCACTTCCACAGGTCCAACCTACACTGACTAAAATCGTCTGGTGGCAGCAAGAACAAAATGAAAATACACCCAGCACTGAAGGGGTTAAAGGTATATTAAATGCACTAAATTGTTTTTTGTCATAACTTATTTATTCATAGGCTATATGCTCCTGTAATTTAGTGTTGAAAGGACAAGTAATAGGTATTGTCTTGGCAATCTACCAGAAGACCCGCCGACATGTCGTAAAAATGACCCCGCTAATACCAATACACCAGTCCTGTATGAGACAGCCCTTGCATGTATTCAATATGGACGGTGGATGTTAAGCGCCGAAGTGGTGACATGTAGATTGTAGGAGGACGACTGGGCCTTGATAGCAGGCTGTGAAGCCTATGCCCAGAGTCGGACACATAAAAAAAAAAAAATGGGCGGGTGAAAATTCGGTAAGATGGAAAATTCGGTAATTCGAACTAGGGTAGAGCCCCATATAGTTCGACTTGTGAAGGGTTTACTATATATTTACAACTAACGAAACAAAATGAAATGCTTGCCACATCCACGTCATCGCAGGTGACAAACGTTCCATTATCGTTCATCAATTGTAAATAGGCATCAGACAGTAGCAGGAACAGAGTTGTGTGTTACACTGTATGTTTTTCTTGTGTATTTCTTGTGCTAATTTATGCATTTATATTTCATAATACATATAAACTACTTCAGAACAATTAAAATACCAACAGATCAGTGAACAGTACAGTGTTTTTTTTTTATGTTGTATGTGTAGTACTGTAAGAGATTTTCATTTTGCAAACAAAATTAACTTGCAAATGGCCTCTTGGAACCAATTATGTTCATAAGTTGAGGTATTACTGTATATCTCATGAATGGCTTGAACTATCAACATGAAATCTTCAGGGTATCAAGATATGGCCAAAATCTTGGATTTGGCCAACAGCATATTCTGGCAAGTGATTAGTGTTCGGTTCCCGAATGCTTTTTTTTCGTTTACTCTTGGGAAAGTTTTTAGGCTAGAGGATCAAGATGAATAGTAACACAGTATCCTGCTCGTTACTGAGTGTTGAGCTGATGGGGGGTACTGTGCAATATCCAGGACTTCACTCTATTCGCTATAGAGCTTGGCTGAATTACAATGGACAATTGAGAGTTTACTGTATTCCCATTACCAGCAGGCCCACTATGAGACTTGTAAATGCATTTTATGGCACTTAATATTTTCTAAAAAGTCAGTATGGGATTATACTTATTTTTCTTAATGTAACACACCATGCTGTCGTTCACACTAACATGTCTCCTGGCAGCCACGAATAACTGCCTCTCAGGCACCATGTTCTGCAGTTTTACTTTATCTTCCAGTGACATCATTTTCTTTGGCTGCTTAGGCTCCCTAGCAGCAGATGCATCCTGAACAGCAAGCTTAGGACTCATTTTTCACAGGGATAAAGAGTGGATATGATTAATGAAACCATATTAACATGCAGAACTCATGCGGATGCACAGCCCGTGAGATGAACTGAGAGTGAATGAGCACAGTGGCATATGACTGGGTTCCCTCTTTGAACGACCAATAGGTTAGGGAGAAGGAAGACACATAGGCAGATAACAAAGGACACTACCCTAGGAACCAGTCACAAGCAAGCTCTCATTGCTAGAAATGATTGGGAGATTTGTGTTGTGGAATACCAGGTGCTGTAGCGTACTGATGCCTTGTGCTGAACAGCACATACCTGTCCAGAGAAACTATAAGACAGAATTTCTCAAGGAAAACATGGAAAAAAATCATTTATGAACCACTAGGAACATCTGGTACTGTGGGAAAAGCAAGAAATATCTTCCTGTGAATTTTTTAGATAACTTCATAGAAAACTCCGTGAATATGCAGACCTGCGAATGGCGAACTTGTGAACAATGGAGGTTGATTGTATATCAGGCCAGCTTGTGGCAGTACAGTGCACTCCCACATAATGCAAACTCACACGATGTGAATCACCTACAATTTGAGGTCAACCCAGAAAATGCTTTTTTTTTATCAAATGCAAAATCTGCGAATTGAACTTCCCAACTTGCTAATTAGCTGTATGATTTCAAGGCAAAAATGGACTTCCTGCCATCACTATAAGTGTTGGGCTGGGCAGTGCAAGTCAGTCACCCGAAGGCAGGTGGCTGACAATGAGCCAGATTCAAAATGGTGGGCGGCTGGCCAGCTATCTCCATGCCATCTGCCGACTTTTCTGGGTAAACAGACACTTCTCCTTCATGTTGCCACGAGAACACGTGTTGTACCTCGCATCCTGTGGTCCATTTTAGCATCATAGCAGTACCTACCCGTTCATCATTGCCTCACTAAAGAACTCTGAGAGCAAGAGGATCACATTGGAGTTGAAGAGTAAGGTTGTTAAAATGAAGCAGGAAGGGAAAGGAAACTTGGCTTGAGTGAATCAAGGAGACCTCAGCATGACAGCAGCAGTGGCAGTGAGAGTGACAACAGGACCCCCCACCCCGTGAGGCAAGAGTAGATGCTCCGAGCCTCGTATACCCACCCCCCCTCCGTTCTTAACAAGCCCAGAAGTCACTTAAATAAAGGTTCATGGTGTTCTATTTGTGGTTTTATTTGTAGGTCCAACTAGAAGTACTATTAGATAAAGTATTAGCAGGGTCGAGTAGGCTGGAAGGGGACCTAAAGACCAAGCCCTGGGTGGGCTGTTCACCACATATCTCCCATACACACATCCTCCTTCTGTATGAATTTTCATTCTCTTTTCCTTTCCACCTTCTGCATCTTTCACATCCACCTTCATTTCATTCTCTCCCTGTTTCTTCCATTCCTCCCTCGCATACATCCTTCACACCATCCCTCTTTTTCTTCCCCTACTTTCCCTCCTTCTTCAATCATCCCTCCCTAATTAGTCTTTCTGTTTCATATTTCTGGCACCCTCTTTCCCTCCCCCAGTGTCATTTTCTTCCCTCCCTCTCTCTTCTTTCCCTCCCTCTGCTTCTCACAGCTAATTATCTTCCCTCCCTCTCCCTTTTTTGCACTCCCTTTTTCCTTCCCTCCCTCCCTAGTCTCTCTCTTTCTCCCTCTGTTTTCTTCTCTCCCCCTCACTTTCTCCCTCACTTCCTCCCCTGCTTTCTTTTTCTTTCCTCCCTCTCCCTCTGCTTCTCACACTATCTTCTCTCCCTCTTCTCATATTTTCTTTTTTCCCTTCCTCCCTCCCAGTTCTCTCTCCCATCTCACTATTTCTCCCACCGTTTTCTTGTCTACCTTCACTTTCTTTCTCCTTCCATCACTCTGTCCTCTTCCCTCCCTTTGCTTCTCACAACTCCTACCTCCCTCCCTCTTCTTCTCATACTTTCTTTTTTTCCTTTCTTTTCTCCCTATTCTCTCTCTCCCTCTGTTTTCTTCTCTTCCCCCTGCTTCTCCCTCTCTGCCTCCCCCATTTTCCTTTTCTTCCTTCCCTTTGCCTTTTTTTTACTCCCCCTGCCTCTCACACTTTATCTTCCTCCCTCTTCTCATATTCTCTTTCGTTCCCTTCCTCTCTAGCCTCTCTTTCTCCTTTTGCTTTCTGCTCTTCCCCTCACATTCTCCCTCCCTCATGTTCCTGTTCTTCCCACCCTCTCCCTTCTTTCATTCCCTTCATTTCTCACACTCTTCTTCTTGGCTGGGCAACTTTGACCATTTGGTAGAGAAGTAACACGGCCATTTTAGTTCAGCTTGTGGGTTAGGGTATTACCAGCGTGTGGCTCGAGGCTGGCCAGGCAGCTTTGACTGTTCGGTGAGGAGGCAGACGGCCATTATCACTCAGCTGGTAGGGGGGGGGGGGAACTGGGGGAGAAGCAAGGGAATGGAAGGAGGACGGGGAGAGCCACGCACACTGCCACATCTGTGTTTGGATGTGTGCGTTTCAAACTTAAGGAGTGGTCGGACTAGCGAAGCAATGGCCATTCATATTGTGGGAATGTTCTCCAATTTCTTTTATTTGGTCAAGCAAATTGTCAGTTATCAATGGGCCGGATGTCGGGGTATGGGTGTACTGTATTAATACTCATTATGGATACCATGTCAAAAATAATTGGTACTTAAAGGCCTTTCGTAAGTTGATTTTTTCGTAACACTCTCTCTCTCTCTCTCTCTCTCTCTCTCTCTCTCTCTCTCTCTCTCTCTCTCT
>JAGKTI010001895.1:0-13041 GCA_018397915.1 Birgus latro | reverse complement strand
AGCGTTAGGAGAAACACGTTAAGGTGGTTTGGGCATGTGGAGAGGATGGAGAGTGAAAGATTGACGAGGAGAGTGTATGTGAGTGAGGTGGAGGGGGCGAGAGGGAGGGCAAGGCCGAGGATGAGATGGAGGGATGGAGTGGAGAGGTATATGAGAGAGGGGGGTGTGAGTTGGGAGCGTTGTAGTGAAATGGCAGGGGACAGAGTGACATGGAGGCGATTTGTTTGTGGCCACCCCATTCGGGATTGAGGCGTCTGGCAATAGATAGATAGATAGAATTTTATTTTATAATTATTATTATAATTATTATTATAATGTGGGCGATTATGTGCGTGTATTCGCCAAAGCAAGATCTTACATGCAGAGTGAGAGAACAGTTCTGGACAAATGTGGTAGAATGCTTGGAAAAGTTTGACAGGAATGAGGGAGAGTTTTTGATGGCAGATATGACTGATAAAAGTAGAGAATGTGAAGGTGGATGGAGTAGTTGGTGAGTGGGGTGTGCCTGTAGAGATGGATGGGAATGGCAGTGCTTTAGTGTACATTTGTGCTGGGAGGGGTTTGATGATAATTAATACCTTTTTCAGGCACAAAATGATCCAAAGGTATATGTGACGAGTGATGAGAAGGGTGGATGGTGAACTGAATGAACGGAAAGCAATTATTGATTATGTGTGTGTGGATTATAGGATGAGAAGGTGTGTAATGGATGGAAGACCATATACTGTAAAGATTGGGGGACTGGACTTTCTGATCACCACTTGGTGGTGGTGAGAATCAGGGTCCAAGTGAAATGGATAAATAGAAGAAGGGAAGGACAGGAGGAAGTAGTTCATACAAGAAGGATGAAAAGTTACAAGAGGATGGAAGAAAACCAGAATATAAGAGAGAAGTGGAGGAGCAGTTGGGTGAATGTGCATTGGAGCTGATTGTGGATGTGGATGGTGTGTGCAAGATATTCACAGAGGTGAAGAGATGAAGAAAGGGGGTGCAGGGAACAGCGTGGTGGAATGAAGAGGTGAGACAGGCTGTGGCACAGCAGAAGAAAGCATATAGTGAGTGGATGAGAAACAGGGGTGTGGAAGAAGTTGAGAGACGGAAGAGAGAGTTATATGTAGAGAGGAAGAGCATGGTGAAAAGATTAGTAAGAGATAGTAAGAGGAGAGTGGATGAGGAATTTGGAAGAAATTTGAGTGTAAAGTGGAGGGAATGTACGAAAATGTTCTGGAAAGAGGTAAAGAGAGTTAGACAGGGTGTGAAAGAAGTTAATCGGGGAGTGAAAAATAAAAATGATAGATTACTAGTGGAGAAGGAAGAAAAAGTGAGCAGATGGAGAGAACACTTGAAGGAATTGTTGAACATAGAGAATGAAAGTAATGCGAGTATAAGTGGCTTGGGAATGGCCGGGAGACGGAGGGATGTGAGAAGAGTGGAAGAAATCAGTAGGATGGAAGTTGTGCAAGCAATGAAGAAAGTCAAATGAGGAAAGCCCCTGGAAATAATGGAGTGTGTGGTGAAATGCTGATGCATGGGGAGAGATAGTAGTAGAATGAAAGTAGAAGATGTGCAGATTGGCCTGGGAGGAAGGTAGAGTCCCGGAGGATTGGAAGTTGGGTATAATTATGCCCCTGTGCAAAGTGGTGGTGACCATCATCCACTCACTTGATGTAGTGCTGCCTACTTCTTCTTCAGCTTTTATCATTCTTTTCCTGTGCCTGTCCTCCTCTCTTCCTGTTTCTCCCATCTCTCCTGTCACTTCTTATTGCTCTTCTTTCCTTTACAGGTGGCTTTACATTGAGTGACAAGCCAAATGGTTTCCTGTAAGCCAAAAAACCATTTACAATGCTGGGTGGTAACCATATTACCAGTCCATACATGCTTCCTACGTGTCAACATGTAGGTTGGTGGAGGGTTAGTGCCCCTCCCTGTAAAACAAATAACTCTAAGTCAAATGGCCTCCCGTTATGGGTTTATGGCATTTGGCAATAGATAGATAGATAGATCTACAAAGGAAAAGGGGAAAAAAAAGTGTGTGGCAATCATAGGGGCATTTGTCTTCTTAGTGTAATAGGAAAAGTATATGGTCGGATACTTACTGACAGAGGTATGGAAAGAAGAGAGGAATTCGTTGGAGATGAACAGGGAGGTTTTAGGAAGGGATGAAGTTGTGTAGATCAGATATTCATTCTTAGATCTTTAGTGGAAAAGTTGCTAGAGAAGGGAAAGAAGTTGTATGTGGCCTTCATGGAACTGGAGAAATGATATGACAGGGTGGATAGAAAATGATTGCGGATTGAGTAGATGGGAAGTTGCTGAATGCCGTGAAGAGTATGTACGAGGGTGCTAAGGCTGCAGTGCATGTGAATAGTGAACTGAGTTAATTTTTCTGTTTGAAGGTTGGTTTGAAACAGGGCTATGTCATGTCACCATGGTTGTTCTGTCTGTATATAGATGGGATTATAAAAGAGATACGAGGTAGGGCATTGGATTTTGGAATGGTTTTAATGAGAGAGGGCAGCATTTGGAAACTCTTTGTACTCTTGTTTGCAGATGATACTGTGTTGTTAAGTGAAGACGAAAGGGAGCTGCAAGGCTTGGTGGATGAGTTTGGGAGAGTGTGTATGAAACAGAATCTAAAAGTGAATGTAGGGAAGAGTAAAGTGACGGTCTTCGAGAGAAGTGAAGTTAGTGAATGTACACTTGCTCCCAAAAGTATCGTTAAAGTGTCGTGCAAAGGATGGCAAAATGAACAGAATGAAACATTATTCCCGGCCACTTGCCGTCTCGGTAAGGTTGGTACGCATGTTTAACCATTGTAGGTGGTACTGCTAATAAGCAAATCAATGCCACTGTGTGACTGCAAACATCCATCAACTTGTAAATGGTAACAGGTCAGTAATACAGTATTTATACCTCTGTGTTAAACAGTATAACCCATTACACACTATGTTGTGATATTTTCATCTTGGGAAACATAGTAACTGCGGTGGGCAGAGTTGCCATGTTCGAATATAAAGTGACTGCGATGGACTGAGTTGTCATGTTCGAATATAAGTGAAGGAATGAATTCTCCGAGCTAGACCTATATTAGACCATATAGCCCTGATAGGGTGATGAGTGCGCTAACTTTCAGCTGAGTAGCTACCCGGGTGGGGAGCAAAATCACTACCTCATGGTTCTGAGCTACGCACGCCACTACTGAGTCACCCAGCCCCCCTTGAATATAAGGGGAACTCAGACTATTAAAAAGCATGAGAGAAATACCCACCACAATTCTTTCATTATCACAACTACAAATAGATTACCAATGCAGAGGTTAATAATATCCTATATGGTCTGCATGTTGGACAATTTTAACCACATCATTATTTATACATACTACCTGTATGTAGCGATATCTCGGTTTCGGAAGGTACTGTGGTGTGGTGTTTCGTTACGTGAATGGCACAGCTTCATAGTAGGTGTCGTGGCTACAAAGTTCTGGATGAAGGCGGTGGATACACTGGTTATTAGATGAATAAAAGGAGCCCTCCAAAGTGTGTTTAACCCTATATTACATATATATTACATATATAATGTCCGGTATAACAATGAACCTCGCATGTCACCACAATACGGCTGGTGCATCAGTGACAAGTGGGTTTATACGCTGCTCTGGGGATTAGTTTCAGATAAGTTCGTTTACTGTCTTTACATTTCGTTTACCTCTACCTGCCTCTCTAATATTTTTGTGCTTTCACATTATACTGGGTGTCATATGTCTTCCAGTCATAATCACAGATAATATATAAACACTTTCTCAAAATACAGTATATCAATTCTGGGAAAGCATGTATAATATTTATCTGGTGATGATAGCCTTGTGCTGACACTTGTGAAAGCATTACAGATGAACCATAGAAAGAGTAACAGTTCCTATGTTAAAACTAACTAGTCTTACTACGTCATCATAACATCAAATATACCTTCTGTATGACAAAGTGGTTAATATTACATTAGAAAGAAAACAGTATATAAAATCCCAGGTCATATACAGGTGTATGGCAACCACCCACCAGCATGCAGAGCTACCAATTTTGTTGCCACTTCCCGCAACACGTGTCAGATACATCGTCCATTGTGTTAGAATGTATAGCACTTTATTTTAAAGATACTTTTGGGAGCTAGTTTACAGTGAGGTTGGATGAGGAGGAAATGGAAAATGTGAGTGCATTTAAGTACTTGGGTAGTGTGATGAGTAAGGATGGAGATCTAGAGGGTGAAGTGCTTGAAAGGGTACAACAAAGAAGAAAGGTTGCTGGTTCTTTGAAAACAGTGATAAGAAACAGGGATGTGAGCATGGAATTGAAAAAGTTACTACATGACAGCAGTATGATACCAACTCTGACGTATGGAAGTGAAGCTTGAACCTTGTTGGAGGGACAGAAGTCAAGAGTGAGAGCAGTGGAAATGAGTTATTTGAGAAGAGCATGTGGAGTCACATGGAGAGACAGACTGACAAATGAGGAAGTGGAGGAGCATTGTGGTGTGGACGTGGATGTGACAGGAAGCATTAGGAGAAACACATTGACGTGGTTTGGCCCTGTGGAGAGGATGGAGAGTGAGAGATTGTCGAGGAGAGTGTATGTGAGTGAGGTGCAAGGGGGGAGAGGGAGAGGAAGGCCACGGATGAGATGGAGGGATGGAGTGGAGAGGTATATGTGAGAAGGAGGTGTGAGCTGGGAGTAGGGCAGTGAAATGGTGGGGTACAGGGCGACATGGAGGCGATTTGTTTTTGGCCACCCCTTACGGGATTAAGGCGTCTGGCAATAGATAGATAGATAGATTATTATTATTATTATCTTTGTAATTATTGTTATTATTATTATTATTATCCATCCATCCAACATCCAATCCTATTTTGCCCCATGAGGAGTGTAAGAGCCCAGGGCTATTCAAGTTGGTTCTGACATTTAAGATGAACGTGACCAGCCTCACTTATCTCTGAGAGGCATTTTGATAGCAATAAACCCTGACCACCCTTTGGATATAAACATGCACTTAATCCTATTGGAGTGCCATAATTACTCACTGAAGGACCAGGCGCCATAATTTGGTTATATTGTTACCACCCAGTGTTGTAAATGGTTTCTTGGTGTACAGGAAACCATTTAGCATGTCACTTAGTAAAGATTCATCCATAAGCAGAAGCAAGAGGAAGGAATGAAGGAAAGAATTATTATTATTATTATCATTATTTATATTCAGTTGTGTATAGCTTATATCCCTGAGAGTTGTAGATGAGATATCCCTGCATATTCTGGAAGACACAATAATGTAATGGAGTGTTAGTCCTTGATGGAGGATAGGGACTGTGTGACTAACATTTTCTTTTCCCACAGAACTTTTGTAGAAACAAGATTTTTTTTTCAGTGTAGGAACGAGAAATTAGCCCACCAGTGTAGGGCTTAGAATTTTTACTCACCCGTGTAAATGTGTACAAAGGAAAGGGTGATGCCCTGGAAAGGGGAAATTACAGAGGTATAAAGCTCTTAGATCAGATAATGAAAGTAATGGAGAGAGTTCTAGAAGGTATGATTAGAGAAAGAGTGAATATCAATGAGATGCAGTTTGGGTTTATGCCAGGCAGGGGGACCACTGATGCCATATTCATTGTTCGACAGCTTCAGGAAAAATATATTGGCAAGAAAAGGGAATTGTATTTTGTTTTTGTTGATTTGGAAAAGGCCTTTGACAGAGTCCCTAGAGAGGTGGTGAAGTGGGCAATGAGAAAGCTAGGGTTGGAAGAGTGGCTGGTTAGGGTGGTTATGGCCATGTACGTGGGTGCTCACACTCAGGTAAGGGTGAATGGAGCTTTGAGTGATGAGTTTCCCGTGAATGTTGGTGTGCATCAGGGGTCAGTTTTGAGTCCCTTGTTGTTTATCATGGTGCTTGAGGCCCTCTCACGTGACTTCAGAGATGGACTCCCATGGGAGATGTTGTATGCTGATGATTTGGTGTTGATTGTAGAGAATGAAAAGGAGGCAGAGGAAAGATTTAAGAAGTGGAGAGATGGTATGGGGTACAAGGGCTTAAGGGTAAATGCAGATAAAACAAAAGTGATGATATCTAGGGTTGGTGGTGGTACAATCAGAGGAGGGGGAGAGTGGCCATGTGCAGTTTGCCACAAGGGTGTGGGAAGTAATTCCATCTCGTGTAGTGTTTGTGATAAATGGGTGCACAAGAGATGTAGTGGTATTAGAGGTAGACTGCGAGATGATGCTGATTTCATGTGTGTGGCGTGTCGGGGAGAGCAGGTGGAGATTGTTGGGCGTGAGAGGGTTGAACTTGCAGGTGAGTCTCTTGAGTGTGTGGAGGAGTTTTGTTATTTGGGAGACATGTTATGTGCCAGAGGTGGGGCTGGAGTTAGCTCGGTTGCTAGAGTGAGAAGTGGTTGGAAGAAGTTCAGGGAGCTGTTGCCTCTCCTGACATTGAGAGGACTCTCCTTACATGCTAAGGGGTCTTTGTATATAGCATGTGTTAGGAGTGTGATGCTGTTTGGTAGTGAGACCTGGGCAGTAAAGGAAGAGGATATTCACAGGTTTAAACGTACAGAAATGACAATGATTAGGTGGATGTGCAGTGCGTCCCTGCGTGCAAGGCCTGGGGGGGCTGGGTTTACGATGGAAGAGTTGAGAGGTAGGATGGGACTGGAGTGTATTGGTGTTGTGATGAGGAGAGGTAGGCTGAGGTGGTTTGGACATGGTGAGAGGATGGGGGATGATAATTGGGTACAGAAGGTGAGAGGTGTTAATATTGGGGGAGGGGATGGGAGTGGTAGACCGAGAAAGACATGGGACGAGGTCATTAAGTGTGACTTAAGGGTTAAGGGACTGAACAGGGAGGCTGCCAGGGATCGAGCAGCGTGGAGAGCTGCCATTAGGTGACCAAGGCCGACGCATGCAAGCATGTTGGAGCCTTCAAAAACGAAACGTAGAGCAGGCGATTGATGTACCACACTGTAATGCTCAGAGACTTACAGAATATGCTGCCACCACCCAGCTTAATGCTGGGAATTTATTCCACCTGGGAAAGTGATGAGGAATTTTGACACTTAGAGATTAAGAGAAACAGGGTAGCATGATCTTATTAAAGAGCGCATGAGTAGGACGATATTAGCACACCTTGTGGGCCACTCAATCTCACGAATATTATTCCTCAGAGGATGACATAACTCAAACTCAAAGGGACTTAACCTAAACTTTACTAATTAATAAAAACAAAAAAAACAACAAAATAATGAGAACAAAAGAATAGATTTCTCTATGAACAGGAACTGAAAGACAACTTACTCTTCGAGCTGAGAGTGGCACTAGGCAGACTAAGTATAATAAGACTCAATAACATTAAGAATATGAATCTTCACAACTGAATTAATATTCAAAAGAAACAGATATGCATGAATATGAATCTTCACAACTGAATAAACACTCAGAATGATTCTATCATACACGAATATTGTAATCTTCAGAGCAGAGTAAGTACTCAGAATGATACTATCACACACAAATATAATAATCTTCACAGCTCAGTATAATAATCAGAATGATATTATCACACACCAACATAGTAATCTTCACAACTGATTATAATAATCAGAAAGATGCTGATTCACGAGGAATATAGTAATCCCATGGTTAGCTGATTCACAAGGAATATAGTAATCCCATGGTGTTGGACAGACTCTTCGGGAAGAAGAATTGAAATATAGTATTACCAACACAGAATATTATTTCTTGCCTGAATATACAAATTAACTCAAAGATCATACATAAATTGACACAATATTCAAAAAGGAACTCTACAAAAGGATCAATACTCAAAGGGATCAATATTCATTATTCTTGTGGGCTAGATATACGTAGACTCAAAATCCTATCCAGCTAAACACAGTATATGAAAGGATGGGGTATTCTTGTGGACCAGCTGATATTCGCGCTCAAACTACATGAACTAAGAGAGGAGGGATTTTAGCGTAAACGGGCATAGGCAGTTAATGCAAGCCGGGCGGCTTCATACACACTCATTTTCCAAACGATATGAAGGGCAGTGGCAATCTGCAGTTGATGAAGGAAGACGGCGCTATCTCAATTAATATAAAAGGGATCAGGGGAAATATTACCCACTTAAGTTACTTATGTATATGAGGATTTACACCACACGAGTACGAAAGGGAGGGAGAATATAGGGACTTTAAACACACTGACCTGTAATCAATGTAGGAAGATGGTGCTATGCTGGCTTCCCGCAGATCCACAGTTTATATAACCTCGGTCGTCACAGTATCGAGAATTGGCTATGACTTTGACGGATTACTTTGCAACATCAATGTCTCTTCCACGATCTCTAAAGAATATGAAAAATACGTTTGCACTCGACACGCATAGAGAATTGACTAGCGATGTTTAAAATTTTTGTACAGTAATCTTCTCACTATCCGATGTAATAGAGCCAAAGTCATGATCGGAAAGTTGTCTTGTCTGGACAGTGGCCCTGAAGCTCCAGCACTGGTCATTCATGACCCTAACCTAACCTAACGTAAATCAGAAAACCACCTACCTACCTCCCCACCGGACATGCATAGCACTTACTTAAGTTCCCTTTCACATAAACAATGCACACAGAGCATGAATTAATTGAATTTTAACCAAAAAATGATGATTTAAAGGTGAGTAAGGCATAGGTGCTCACAATTTGCAAGCAAGTGTAAGTATCAGACATGGAAATCACTATGAAAATCGCCCTTTCTCACATCGGATGCATTAAATAACGAACACAAAGCATGAAATCGTTGAATTTTAACCCAGAAATGATGAATTTGAGGTAAGTAAGGCATGGGTGTTCACGAGTTGGCAGCTTAGTGTAAATAAGTATCGGACGTGGCAATCACTATGAAAATCATCATTTCTCACATCTTATGCACTAAAATATGGGATACAAAGCATCAAATAAATAAATTGTTACCAGAAAAATGATGATTAAGAGTTTGGTATGGCAAAGGTGTTCACAGTTCACCAACAGTACCGGTCATTCTTGATCCTAACCTAACCTAACCTAAATCAGAAAACTACCTACCTACCTCCCTACCGGACATGCATAGCACTTATTTAAGACCCCATTCACATAAATAATGGACACAAAGCATGAATTAATGGAATTTTAACCAAAAAATGATGATTTTGAGGTGAGTAAGGCATAGGTGTTCACGAGTTGGCAGCTTAGTGTAAGTTAGTAACGGACGTGGCAGTCACTATGAAAATCATCATTTCTCACATCTTATGCACTAAAATGTGGGATACAAAGCATCAAATAAATAAACTGTTACCAGAAAATTATGATTTAGAGGTGAGTAGGGCAAAAATGTTCGCCAGTTGACTAGATAGTGAACGTATGTAAGAGACATGGTAATCACTGAGAAAATCACCTCTTTCACAGCCTGTGCACTCAAATATGGGACACAAAGTATGAAGTAAATAAAATGTAACCAGAAAAATTATGATTTAGAGGTGTGTAGGGCAAAAATGTTCACCAGTTGACTAGATAGTGAATGTAAGAAAGAGACATGGTAATCACTGAGAAAATCACCTCTATCACAGCCTGTGCAATCAAATATGGGACACAAAGCATGAAGTAAATAAAATGTAACAAGAGAATGAGGATTTAGAAGTGATTATGGAAAAATATTTAGCAGTTGACTGTACTTACAAGTCCATGATGGTTGTTAACAAATATTATCCCCACCTCTAAGGTTTTTACAGTGGTCATAATTGCTCTTGAAGCATGTCCAGTAATCCAGTGTTTAACTACACTTAATCCTTAGTACCGTGAATTATGATTGTTTAAACAAGAACGAAAATACCGCAAACGATCTGATAACCGTCCACTCTTCATGGGGGTTGATAGAAAGCTAACAGGAGGGGGAGAGCGTGGGAAGGAAGCCGGTCGGCGTGCACGGGAAATTCAAACTGACGCGGTTGAAAAAATTGGATTTTTTTTTTTTTTTTTTTTTTTCAATTTTTGGGCATTATGGGGTTTCGACCATCAGCCTACGATGTCCGAACAGTGAGGTAACCAGATAGTGGTCGTTTGGAAAGTAGAGAGATTACTATAAGCATACGGGAACTTTAATTACATTGAAACCAAAACGAATGAGGATTTGAACTAGTCATTGCTATGTCGCAGTTGCTGGGCCTACGTGACTTTCAACACGAGTGTAAACATGCAAATTTCGCGCTTACAAATGAATATTATCAGCAGTTAGAACTTAGATATGCTTCAGTTTACTACTACGTAGTTCAGAAGGGGAATACTATTAACGCAGATATATTAGTCTCTAGATCAGAGCACAAAAACAGACATTCGTGATGGTTAAGCTCTTGCTAAAGTTACGATGTTATGCGCGTCCGGTGGGAATCAGCTGATCCATATGTACAAACATCAATCAGATTCATATAGATGCTCAACTTAATTCTCTTAATAATAGAGTTATACTCACATTATGAATTTCAACTAAGATTAAATTTGAATATGCAACTTAATGGCTAGACATTGTACTGTGCAGATAAAAAATATTAAGGTTTCAAGGTTACACTTACACTACACTACACTTATTCTAACTTATACTACACTTAGATTACACTTAAAATTACGGCACTACACTTTTACAAAATCTTGGACCTGGGTTGTAATCTTACCTGTGCCCTTGTAGGGTTGGGAAAGCTTTTGTGGCTGTGGAGTGTGAGTCATGAATGATGAATTGTTTAAATGTACAGTTTTCAGAGAATGAAGATATCATTTGGTGGCCTTGTATGAAATATAATTGAAAGGCAACACTGGATGAGTAAGACATATGATGTATAGTGTACAGTATAATAATTACAATTGCCTGTTGCACAGGTATCATTGGTCTTGAGAAGTTGATTGATTGATTTTGTGAGTAGCTTTTAACATAAGGCGTGTTTATGTTCGTGAGGGGATGAAAAGTGGCTGTGTTCATATCATAAGCATCTTATGCAGTAATTTATGTGAATGGTATTTTTGTTTTAACAGAACATCACCATCATCCAACCCTACGTTGCCCCATGAGGAGCATAGGAGGCCAGGGCTAGGCAAGTTGGTCCTGATATTTAAGATGAGAGTGACCAGCCTCACTTATCCCTGAGTGGCGTTATGTGAGCAACAAACCCCAACCACACCTTGGATATAAACCTTCACCCTCTCAATCCAGTTGGAGCACCAAAATTTGGTTACATGGTTACCACTCAGCTTGTCACTCAGTGTAGAGTCACCCACAGGCAGAAGGAAGAGGAAAAATGAAGGAAAGAAAGAGAGAAGAGGGAGTGTAAAGTCACCCTTAAGCAGGAGGATGAGGAAAGAATGAAGAACAGAGGAAGGAAAAACATCATAATCATTATCATCTTATCCTGTGTTGCCTCACAAGGAGCGTAGGAGCCCGGGGCTGGGCAATTTGGTCCTGACATTTAAGATGAGAGTGACCATCCTCACCAATCTTTGAGTGGCATTACATGAGCATTAAACACCAACCACAGAGCAGAACGGGGTGGCCACAAACAAATCGCCTCCATGTCACTCTGTCCCCTGCCATTTCACTACCATTTTAATATTAATAAATGCAAAGTACTAAACATTGGCAGTAAAAATATAAGAGCTAGTTATAGCATGAATAATGTCCAACTTGATAGGGTAAACCATGAAAAAGACTTAGAAGTTATAATAACAGACGATTTGAAACGAAGCAAACAATGTACAGAAGCAGTGAAAAAGGCCAACAAATTGATTGGATCCATAGGCAGAGCATTTGAATATAAGTTCGATAATATCATTCTCACTTTGTATAATTCCTTAGTACGCCTGCACTTGGAGTACTGCGTTCAGTTTTGGTCACCATATTACAAAAATGATATGGAAAAGCTTGAAAGAGTGCAGCGAAGGATGACATAAATGATACCTAGATTGAGAAATAAACCATACGAGGAACGTTTAGAAGCCTTGAATCTCTTTACCTTAACCAAACAGAGGATACGAGGAGATTTAATTCAAGTTTTCAAAATATTCAAAGGACAAGATAACATGGCTGTCAATAAATACTTCACAGTTGATCACTCGAATTATACTAGAGGCAGTGGGCATAAAATAATTGGCAAACGATTCCACTCACATGAAGCTAAGCATTTCTTCTTCAATAGGGTTGTAAATATATGGAATAAACTGCCCTCCTATGTAGTAAATTGTAATACAGTACTAACCTTTAAATGTCGCCTGGATAAATATTTGTAGTCTAACCCCCAGCGTACTATGTTTACTCCTGAATAAAACACTTGTATAACTTTTTATTTTATTCTACTCTTTTAGAGCCTGGATCAGTTTACTAAATGCAAATATATGCACAGTGATAATGTTTTAAGTTTCTTCCCGCAGAGCCCAACTGAGACCATGGGATCACTATATTTACGTGTATCTGTAACTTTTGAATTCCTGCAGAGTCCAACTGAGACCATGGGATTATTAGCTATATTCACGTGTATCTTTTTCATTTGAATTCCCGCAGAGTCCAACTGAGACCACGGGATTACTGTATTCACGTTGTTAGTGGTAGGTGGTGGCGACCATCATCCACTCACTTGATGTAGTGCTGCCTACTTCTTCCTTAGCCTTTATCATTCTTTTTCTGTGCCTGCCCTCCTTTCTTCCTATTTCTCCTATATTTCCTGTCACTTCTTACTGCTTTTCTTTCCTTTACAGGTGGCATTACATTGAGTGACAAGCCAAATGGTTTCCTGTAAGCCAAGAAACCATTTACAACGCTGGGTGGTAACGTTTTCGTTTTTGAAGGCTCCAACATGCTTGCATGTGTCGGCCTTGGTCACCTAATGGCAGCTCTCCACGCTGCTCAATCTCTGGCAGCCTCCCTATTCAGTCCCTTAACCCTTAAGTCACATTTAATGACCTCATCCCATGTCTTTCTCGGTCTACCCCTCCCAA
>JAGKTI010001894.1:34393-72654 GCA_018397915.1 Birgus latro | reverse complement strand
GTGTGTGTGTGTGTGTGTGTGTGTGTGTGTGTGTGTGTGTGTGTGTGTGAGAGAGAGAGAGAGAGAGAGAGAGGCTACAGAACTAACAAGGACTTGATCTGGTTGAACGAATTTTGTACAAGGGAAGGATATCAATGAGTTAACAACCCCCCCCCCACCCCTCTAAGTCTACTGTCATTAAACTGATTATGAGAGATAATATGATGCTCCCACCTTTGGCTGGGAAGAAGCTGGGATGATTATCATGATGATAAATTTAACAACATAGCAATATTAATGCCTACAAGGTAGCTAGAAACTTATTATTATATTATAGTTAGTGTTGGATGATTGTACTTCCCTGGGGAACCAATGCTTGTTCTCAATCGTTTAATAGCTAATTTTACATAATCAACAAATAACGAAAATCACCCTGACCTTTTTTCCATCTAGGCTACACATGGCGTGAGGATCCAGAAACATGGGAGAGACAGAAAGCACAAAACTGGGAATACTATCAACAACGTGAAATGGGCCAGACAAACATTCGATCATCATCCAAGCCCCCAAATCCTGGTTCAACCTCACATGCCTAGCCACCTGCACACACACACATCTGTCATATAGTCAATCTGTCAACTATGAGGGGGGGCCTGTCATGTAATGCAGCTGCTGCACCCATTTACTTGACATCAGGGTTAGCATCCAGCCATAAAATACTACAATATCTACATATCTATAGCTAGACACATTTTTTAATAGTACAAACTAATGCAATTCATAAAGTGATTACAAGGCCTAAATTTAAACACAGGCAGCATACATACTTTGGAATAAATTAGCAAAAAGGCAGGCATGAACAAAATGAAACAATGCATCATTTATGAGAAAAGATCAGTTAAGAAGAAAACAATGAAAAAGTGGCCTGGGCACATTTCTGCCATGGCCATCCCATGTAAATGGGCTGAGAAGAAGGAATGACAAAAGACTGCTACTCAGACCACAATATACTTACAATTTCAGAGCTGCTTTTCTTTAACTTGGTTCGGTCAATCTTCATCTTGGCACAAGTGCCAACTTAATCATCACTTATCCACTGTTCATTCACCCTGAAAAGATCAGGAAAATGTTAAATTAAATAGATGTTCCCTTCCATCCCATGCCTGCATGATAACTACAGTAAAAAGTGAGTGGTCATCAGGTCAAAATTATGTATCTGATCTAAAGACTATTTGATCTTCTCTAAGATAATAAGAGCATTATAAGTCTTGAAGGATGGCAGCTGATTGGCTGCTCCAGATGTCCGAAACCATTCCTTAGTAATGAAATACAGTATTTTTTATTATTTCTTGTCAGAAATACATTGTTTCTGAAAAGACGAATGCTCATACAAAGATAACTGTATATAGTATATGGAAATAAAGACTAAAATGCTTATTGGATGGCCTAGATATGAATGAACTCAACCCTGATGTCGAATCAACACTTTCGGACAATGCTTTTATGAATGGATTTCCCCCTCCCCATATAATGACAACACTTTCGGACAATGCTTTTATGAGTGGATTTCCCCCTCCCCATATAATGACAAGTTATGTCAATACTGGGACAGTATTTTAAAAACTCATCTATTCATCACCATCATCATCCAGACCTTTCCCACCCTAGGGCAGGGTGAGGAGTAGAAATGTTCACACAGCCTAAGTTTGCCCAATTCAATGGGCCATGCTTCCATTCACTCATCACTCAAGCCCACGGAATCCTAGCTCCATCAGTTGGGCCGAAAATTTCACCACGTCCTGTAGCTTCACATAAGCCTATCTGAGAGTCACTCCAAATGCTGTCACGTTAAAAAGAGGTCCACAAACCCTGCTTATGAGCGTCTGCACACAAAATTCATCCAGCCAGCTCAGTCTCTCATCAGTCCCTTAGCCTCACCAACTTCCATATCTCTCTTCCTCGCACACTCATCCACCATATCCCTCAACTTTCTTGGCCTACTTTGCCTCCTCCTTCCTTCAAAATCACTCAGATACACCTTTTTCACCACCCTATTGTTATCCATTACCTCCACATGACTAAACCATTGAAGTATTCTCTCTTCGATTCTGGTGTCCACAGACTTCCTCACACTGCATCTTTCACGAACCACATTATTCAGTATCCTATCCACTCTCTGTACTCCACATACTTTCCTCAGTAGTCCCATCTCCAATGCCCTCACTTGACTTCATTTCATGTCACACCGTAGTCTCAC
The DNA here is from genome assembly GCA_018397915.1 of Birgus latro. NCBI lineage: Eukaryota > Metazoa > Arthropoda > Malacostraca > Decapoda > Coenobitidae > Birgus > Birgus latro. The sequence goes on along the minus strand of JAGKTI010001894.1, from coordinate 70,418 downwards.
ATCCACATGTTGAAGTTGACACTAACACTCCTTCATGTAGGCCTCACACTGTTGCAACACTCAAGCCTCTGTATTTTATCAAGGCCTTCATTGCAACAGCTACTTTCCTTCCTTGTGTCACTCTACTTTCCACTTCTTTTGCACATTTTCCTCTATTTTCTATCACTGTACCCAGGTATTTGAACTCTCTCACCTATTAAACCTTGAAATTAAAATATATACAGTATACCCAAAATTTTGATGAACAACTAGTAGACATGAGGGAGGAAGGGGGGGGAGGGTCAACTCACAGGAATGGCAGCCAAGAGGCAGGAAGTATGATATTGTTCCAAGGCAACCTCCAATTTTTTCCTCCCGTGCAGAGTCCATGATATCGCCATTCAAATTTTCTATTAATTACTGCATGTCTACATTACACTTGCATCAATTTATTTCAACTTTTACAATAGGGAACAATAATGCAATTTCATCTGAATATTTACATGAATATATCATACTTTAACATTTACATACTGTAGAGTAAGCCCTCGTATTTCGACGCATTTTACTTCAACGCTTCATTTCTCGCGATGGAAAAAAGTTTCCGACATGTCATGAACTTCAACACTTTTCCCCAAATTTCGTCACCGCTTCCAGCCGGCAGCCGACACTCAGCAGACGACGCATACTGATGCTCATTTGTTGGCAGCCATCTTGCGACCACCCTGCCCTCTATCGATACAGCAGCGGTACTACAGACCCAAGCGCCATTGTGTTTTTTGAGCTGTCCTTGCCTCGCGGCTCGTGAATTCCTGACCCACTTCTAGACGTCTGAGATGCAGCGCGCCGGTGAGGTAGAGCGCGCGGAGCGACGAGCTGAGGTTGATGTTGACAGCCACCGCCAGAGCCTAAGGAGAAGCGGCCGTACAGGGTTGGCAAGAGGCATCGCCGGTACTCAGCTGCCGACAAGCAATGGATTTTGCAGCTCACAGCCCCTGAGATACGTCGCCTGACTGGGGCTCCTGACAGCACCATAAGGACACTCAGAAAAAACAAGGCAACTCTCAACAAGCAGGTGAGTGCACGTAAAATAACAACAGAGTAAGTGAGTCTGTTTTTTTTCCCTTAACCTTTATTTGTGCCACTCTTAGTTTTTAGAGTTAACCAACGAAGTGTTAGTTAGAACAATTAAGGGGATGAATATACAGTATTGTAATGAAAATCGGTAACGTTGGTTACTGTTACGTTGCATTATATACTCCTAATGAAGAACAAGGAACCTCTCAACAAGCTGGTGAGTGAATGTAAAATAACAATAAAGTAACTTTTTTTCTTTTTTTCCCTCAACCTTTATTTGTACCACAGTTTTTTACTGTATCAATATTCACCAAATGAAGAGTTTACTGTTCATCCTGAAGAGTTTGCTGTTTAAGTGTTGCCTTAAAATATTTTTTCTGTGTACAGCAGATTTTAGGCTGCTTTGCATGCATGTGTATTTATGCTAATAATTTTCCTAAGGTTAAGATCCAGACCAAGTTCTTCCCATCCAACAAGACCGTGATTGTGAGATTGTCTGTGATAAGACGTGTAATGGCCATAACAGAGGGATACCTTGTCCGCTGGCTCGACAGCAGAAGCCGGGCGGGTGTGAGCATCTCTACCAGGACAATGAAGGACGAGGCAATTAGGACATACCAAGCAGTTTGCCGCAAGAAGAATATAAACCTGCCACCCGTGTTCAGAGCTTCATCAGGGTGGCTCTTCAGGTTTAAGAAAAGGTGCGAGGAGAGGTGCGTCACATACCTTAGTGGGGCTGCATCTGCTGACGTTGATGCGGCTGCAAGGTTTCCAGAGGAGGCATGCAAGATTATTGAGGAGGGTGGGTATTCAAGGCACCAGGTGTATAATTGTGATGAGACAGGATTCTTCTGGAAGAGGTCAGCAAGATTCACATACGTGACGAAGGGACAGAGACAGGCAGTCAGCTCGAAGATGAATAGAGAGAGGCTGAGCGTCTTACTTACCTCCAATGCTTCCGTTCACACAAGATCTATCTATCTATTGCCAGACGCCATAATCCCGTAAGGGGTGGCCATTTGACTTTGAGTTATTTGTTTTACAGGGAGGGGCACTAACCCTCCACCAACGCACTTGCTGACAAGTAGGGAGCACGTATGGTCCGGTTATATGGTTACCACCCAGTGTTGTAAATGGTTTCTTGGCTTACAGGAAACCATTTGGCTTGTCACTCAATGTAAAGCCACCTGTAAAGGAAAGAAATGCAATAAGAAGTGACAGGAAAGATGGGAGAAATAGGAAGAGAGGAGGGCAGGCACAGAAAAAAAATGATAAAGGCTAAGGAAGAAGTAGGCAGCACTACATCAAGTGAGTGGATGATGGTCGCCACCACCTACACAAGATGAAGCCACTAATAAATAATTCACAAGTTCCATAAATCACGGCCCTACCGACACTGTAACATGAACAACTTTAACGTTTACTGAGAGGTCACACCGAAAGGCTACATGGTGGAGAGTTTGTCACACAAGTGGTTTGACTGGTACTTCCTTCCTGACACACATATGCACAGTAAGAAAATGAATCTGGCATTTAAGGTTGTCCTTTTTATGGATAATGAAAGGTCACATGCCAGATATCTTGTCGACCGTCACCCACACGTCCAGGTTTTCTTCTTACCAACCAACACAACTTCAAAACTCCAATCACTAGACCAAGAGATCACTGCCAATGTTAATAATATGTTCTACTCTACAGTGCAAGCCAGACTCAGGCAAGAGACAAGTGACAGTGGAATTTTGCAACAGATTCAGGAAGAGAAGGAAGATTCTGACAGCAGTGACGACACACACCACACACCCGCAGCACTGTCTCCCGGGCCAGAACAGTCACAAAGTAGTCTAGAGGAGCCCAGACAGGGCCCGTCCTCAAGGCCAGACCAGCCTCGTAGCATAACCAGACCCCCACCACCACCTGCCCATTTTCGACCTGGCAAGACAGTAAGTCAGTTTTGGAAGGACTTCAACATAAAAAATGCTGTGGATATCATGGTTGAATGCTGGGAAAAAAATTTCCCCTGCATTTAGGAGGAGGCTGTAGCACGGGCTGAACAGGGTAGTACTCCCGAGGGGAATGGGAATGCTGGTGATAGGGAGAGCTAGAGCTCCTGTTTCACTATCCCCCTTTGCTGACCTTTTCAGTGTGACAGTAACATGGAGAGTAGATCAGCATACTCTCCCAAACATTTCCTCTAACTATCTTATGCACTACACCACATGCGCTTTACATATTACACAACGTATCCCACTACGTTACAGGGGTTGACGCCAGCAAGGGCATGCAGCCAGAAAACTTTGCCCCCGCTACCTAGTGGCAGACTTTGGGGGGAGGCTTGACTGGGGTTCCGCTGGCATAGATCATGGGTCCAGGGCGAGATGGGGCTCAAACCTGTGCTAGAGGGTACAGGGCATTGCGGTTCCCAGGCCGCCACTTCCGCTCAATAGAGAGGGGCCTGAACCAGGGAGTAGCACCCCAGGAGGCTGCCCTATCAGTGGGTGTATAATGGCGGGGCAGTTGCAGTGCCAAGCCGCGCTTGGAGGGTGTCCCTGCAGCTGTCCTGGCAGGGTGCCCTGAGGCCACTACCACAGCCACTGATAAGCTGGTAGGCTAGGGGTCCCAGATCCATTGCCTGGACCTGGGACTGTGCAATGGCTCGGGCCTTTGGAATGTTTACCCCCCTTTATCTTGCCGACTATGAACTACAAATACAAGCACCGAAGCAAGCCTGAGGACAGCAAATCAACCAGGGGGTTTAGGGTGGGTTCATGGAATGTGCGAAGTTTGAGAGGAAGAGCAGGGGAAGTCGTTAAGGCATTCAGTAGGTGGGTGGATGTGGCATGTTTGCAGGAAGTCCAGTACAGGGGTGGATCAGCCAGAAAGATTTTTATTTTTTTATTTTTTATTTATGTGTCCAACTCTGGGCATAGGCTTCACAGCCTGCTATCAAGGCCCAGTCGTCCTCCTACAATCTACATGTCACCACTTCGGTGCTTAACACCCACCATCCATATTGAATACATGCTAGGGCTGTCTCATACAGGACTGGTGTATTGGTATTAGCGGGGTCATTTTTACGACATGTCGGCAGGTCTTCTGGTAGATCAGTAAAGCCTGATTTAAATGAGATTCAAATCCTTAAACTGTTCCTGCACCAGCGAGGATTCGAACCTGGGTCCCACGGGACCGCAAGCCAACTCTCTACCGATCGAGCTACCGCCTCCCCTTGTTGGGAAGGATTGCTACTATAAGTTGTTTTGGCAGGGGGGAACTGACAGATATGGGGGTGGGGGTGTGCTGGTTGCAGAGAAATAGGTGGAATATGTCATGAATGTTATGAGAGTAAGTGATAGGATAATTAGTAGTGAAAATTTTGATCGGGCAGAAAATTATTTCAGTTATATCGGCATATGCTCCACAGGTAGGATTGGACGATGCAGAGAAGGATAGATTTTGGGATGATTTAATACGTGTAGTAAGTGGTATGGGTGATGATGAGGTAGTGGTTCTTGGAGTGGATTTAAATGGTCATGTGGGTGAAGCAGCTCAAGGTTATGAAGGAGTCCATGGAGGATGTGCATATGGTGCGAGGAATGCGGAAGGGGAAAGAATACTCAAGTTTGTGGAGGCTATGGACATGATTGTGTGCAACACACATTTTAGGAAAAGAATCAGCCGGTTGATTACGTACGAGTCCGGGGGAAATAGTAGTCAGATAGATTATTTTCTGGTCAGGAGGGTTGATAGGAGATTAGTGAGGGATGTTAAAGTTATAGGAAGCGAGGAGTGTGTGCAGCAGCACAAACTGTTGATTTGTGACATGGTGCTTAAGGAACGAGTGATGAGAAGGAGGACATATGTACCTAGGAGGAAAATATGGAAGCTGGGAAACCAATCAGTAAGGGATGCCTTTTATAGTGAGATGAGGAGAGTGGTGGCCGAACAGGAAGCCGTAGATAGAGGCGTTAATGAACAGTATGGAGCTATGGAGCTCTTAAGAACAACCTCTTGAGAGTTACTGATGCAATACAGTAAGGTCCCGGGTTAAGTCGGTATCGACTTACGTCAAATCGAGGTTACGACAGTCGGTTCGTAAATTTTAAAATATAAGAAAATAAAGAAAAAATACGTAAAGCTCGGCTTTTAAAGTGTTGCTGTTTACCACAAGATGTCTCTGGTGTTTTCCCGCCTCACGCTTAACTACCAACAAACCAACAATCGCTCTCAGTCTCACTGCTACTACCACCTGTACTGTAATTTTCTTGTGTTTGTTGTTCGCCTGATTCCACGATCCCTAAGAGACAGCTTCCTAGTGACCATAATGACTCCAAGAAACGCAAGACCATCACATTACGTGAAAAAGTCGATATTATTAGGCGAAATGAGAAAGGAGAAAAAGCATCAGTGATCGAGTGAGGGGGAAAAAAGCCATCAAAATTGATGTTACAAATGCTTACATTATCGTGCTGGTAATGATGTTCGTATTTCATATTTTACGGCAGTATTTTACGGTAAACTTTATTGTATGATGAAGTATGAAAAGTGTTTGAATTTAGGAATAAAATGTGTGATGGCAGTGGGCACGTGTGTAAGGACGGGAGAGTGAGGAAGCGGTTGCCATGACGACGAGAAGTGCCGTTACTGCAGCGAGTGAGCTACTGTGACGAAGACTCGTAGCAAGTACAACTTATATATTTCACATTACGTGCAAAAGTCGATATTATTAAGTGTAATGAGAAAGGAGAAAAAGCATCAGTGATCGAGTGAGGGGAAAAAAAGCCATCAAAATTGATGTCAGAAATGCTTACATTATCGTGCTGGTAATGATACTCATATTTCATATTTTACAGCAGTATTTTACTGTAAATTTTATTGTATGATGAAGTATGAAAAGTGTTTGAATTTAGGAATAAAATGTGTGTTAGCAGTGGGCACGTGTGTAAGGACGGGAGAGTGAGGAAGCGGTTGCCATAACAATGAGAAGTGCCGTTACTGCAGCGAGTGAGCTACTGTGACGAAGACTCGTAGCAAGTACAACTTATATACAGTAAACCCTTGATAAGCCGAACTATATGGGGCTCTACCCTGGTTCGAATTACCGAATTTTCCGGCTTACCGAATTTTCACCCCCCAAAATTGCTAAATTACCAAATTATCACCCCCCAAAATTGCTAAGACAATACCTATTACTTGTCCTTTCAACACTAAATTAAAGAAGCATATATAAATAAATTAGTTATGACAAAAAACAATATAGTGCATTTAATATACATTTAACCCCTTCAGTGCTGGGTGTATTTTCATTTTGTTCTTGCTGCCACCAGACAATTTTAGTCAGTGTAGGTTGGATCTGTGGAAGTGCACAGGGTTGGTATAGCCTTCGTTAGCCCCTTCAGTATGTAAGTCCAGTCCTGAGTGCCATAAAATCGGCTGGAGGAAGCGTAAATAAAGTAGAAATAGACATCACAGTACTGAAGTGGTTAATTGGTAGAAAATCATTCACAGAGGCAGAACCGACTGTCGGTAACGTGTGTTGGAGATGGATTTTCACCCCCCCAAATTGCAATAACAATACTTATTACCTGTCTTCTTAACACTAAAGTAAAGGAGAATATACAGTGTATCAATTAATAAAGAAAGAAAAAAAAAAAAGAATTCAGTGCACATAATTTGCCTTTCGTCAGAGGCAGAAGATCGTCGGCAGTTTGTTTTGTTTTGGAGACGGAGGTGGTGGAAGTGGTTTAACTCACACTTGAACGTAAATTATAAAAAGTACCCAGTATTTATTTCACTCTATATTAAGAACTAAACTTAAATGTAATCACTATAATAGACTGCAGTGTAACACCTTTCGTTAGAAGCAGTAGATTCTTTGGCAGTTTGTTTTGTTTTGGAGACAGAGGTGGTGGAGGTGGTTGAGTTCATACTGTAACGTAAATTCTAAAGAGTACCCAGTATTTATTTCACTCTACATTAAGAACTAAACTTAAATGTAATCACTGTAATAGACTGCAATGTAACACCTTTCGTTAGAAGTAGTTGATTCTTCGAAGTTCGGCAGTTGTTTTGTTTTGGAGACGGAGTCGGTGGAGGTGGGTTAGTTCATACTTTAACGTAAATTCTAAACAGTACCCAGTATTTATTTCACTCTATGCAGTATTAAGAACTAAACTTAAATGTAATCACTGTAATAGACTGCAATGTAACACTTTCAGTAATAATAGTACTGAACTTTAATCATGATCACTACACTGTCACACGCGCACATTTTTTTATTTTAGCTTCATTCCTTTACGACTAGAGGTGCCAGTATCACTTCTTTTAAGCTATGAACCTTCCATGGCAAGGCAGAAGGCAAAAGGAGAGCACTGTTCAGCACTAAATGACAGTAAGAATGGTGCAACTATCGTCTCCAAAGGCAAGCAGCAGACTGGTGCCACGAGTCCGCTTGGCGCCATTTCTCCCCCTACTTTTGCATTTCGGCCTACTTTCATACATGGTCTCGGCCTGAGTTCGGCTAACTGAAGATTCCGGCTTCTAAAAGTTCGGCTTATCAAGGCTTTACTGTATTTCACATTACGTGAAAAAGTCGATATTATTAAGCGTAATGAGAAAGGAGAAAAAGCATCAGTGATCGAGTGAGGGAAAAAAAGCCATCAAAATTGACGTCAGAAATGTTTACATTATCGTGCTGGTAATGATGTTCGTATTTCATATTTTACAGCAGTATTTTACGGTAAACTTTATTGTATGCTGAAGTATGAAAAGTGTTTGAATTTAGGAATAAAATGTGTGTTGGCAGTGGGCACGTGTGTAAGGACGGAAGAGTGAGGAAGCAGTTGCCATGACGATGAGAAGTGCCGTTATTGCAGCGAGTGAGCTACTGTGACGAAGACTCGTAGCATGTACAACTTATATATTTCACATTACGTGAAAAAGTATATATTATTAAGCGTAATTAGAAAGGAGAAAAAGCATCAGTGATCGAGTGAGGAAAAAAAAGCCATCAAAACTGATCTTAGAAATGCTTACATTATCGTGCTGGTAATGATGTTCGTATTTCATATTTTACAGCAGTATTTTACTGTAAATTTTATTGTATGATGAAGTATGAAAAGTGTTTGAATTTAGGAATAAAATGTGTGTTGGCAGTGGGCACGTGTGTAAGGACGGGAGAGTGAAGAAGCGGTTGCCATGACGATGAGAAGTGTCGTTACTGCAGCGAGTGAGCTACTGTGACGAAGACTCGTAGCAAGTACAACTTATATATTTCACATTACGTGAAAAAGTCNTTACATTATCGTGCTGGTAATGATGTTCGTATTTCATATTTTACGGCAGTATTTTACGGTAAACTTTACTGTATGATGAAGTATGAAAAGTGTTTGAATTTAGGAATAAAATGTGTGTTGGCAGTGGGCACGTGTGTAAGGACGGGAGAGTGAGGAAGCGGTTGCCACGACGATGAGAAGTGCTGTTACTGCAGCGAGTGAGCTACTGTGACGAAGACTCGTAGCAAGTACAACTTATATATTTCACATTACGTGAAAAAGTCGATATTAAGCGTAATGAGAAAGGAGAAAAAGAATCAGTGATCGAGTGAGGGGAAAAAAAAATCCATCAAAATTGATCTTAGAAATGCTTACATTATTGTGCTGGTAAAGATGTTCGTATTTCATATTTTACGGCAGTATTTTACGGTAAATTTTATTGTATGATGAAGTATGAAAAGTGTTTGAATTTAGGAATAAAAAGTGTGTTGGCAGTGAGCACATGTGTAAGGACGGGAGAGTGAGGAAGCGGTTGCCATGACGATGAGAAGTGCCGTTACTGCAGCGAGTGAGCTAATGTGACGAAGACTCGTAGCAAGTACAACTTATATATTTCACATTACGTGAAAAAGTCGATATTATTAAGCGTAATGAGAAAGGAGAAAAAGCATCAGTGATCGAGTGAGGGGAAAAAAAAAGCCATCAAAATTGATGTTAGAAATGCTTACATTATTGTGCTGGTAATGATGTTCGTATTTCATATTTTACGGCAGTATTTTACGGTAAACTTTATTGTATGATGAAGTATGAAAAGTGTTTGAATTTAGGAATAAAATGTGTGTTGGCAGTGGGCACATGTGTAAGGACGGGAGAGTGAGGAAGCGGTTGCCATGACAATGAGAAGTGCCGTTACTGAAGCGAGTGAGCTACTGTGACGAAGACTAGTAGCAAGTACAACTTATATTTTATTCAATAAATATCATCAGTTCAAAAGACTGTGTTTCTTATACAAACCTGTTATAAGATTATTACATGTATAGTATGCGATGTATAGTTGAAAAATCGGTAAAACTCGACTTACGTTCAAAATCGGCTTACGTCATGTCTCAGGAACGGAACACTGACGTAACCCGGGACCTTACTGTATGCGGTTGGACAAGAGGCCCACCAAGACATAAAGTAACTTGGTGGTGGGATGAGGGTGTAGAAGCTGCAGTTAAGGAGAAAAGAAGGCTTTTTCGGGAATGGAAGAAGGGTGGTAACAGGGAGAAGTACTTGGCTGCCAGGCGCAGGGCTAGAAGAGAGGTATACAGGGCGAAGTCTGAGTCACAGAGACTTTTAATTGATAATCTAAATCATGGAGAAAGGAAAAATATGATTTTTAGGGTGGCAAATCAGGTGAAGAGGGATAATCGGGACATTGTAGGTAAGCAGTGTGTGAAGAATGATGATGGAAGGGTAGTGGTGAACAGTGAGGATATTAAAGATGCATGGAGAGAGCATTATAGCCGGTTGCTGAATGAGGAGTTTGATTGGGATAGAGAAGGTTTGGAGCCAGATGATCCAGTGTTTGGCCTTTGATTGACGCTGCTACTGTGAGTCAGGCAACAGGCAGGATGCGGGTTGGGAAGGCGGCAGGTGTGTCTGGGTTGACTGCCGAAATGTTGAAGGCCTCAGGAGATACTGGGGTGAGGTTAGTCACTGACCTGATAAATATGATTATATATGAGTGTGTTGTCCCAGATGATTGGCTGAAGAGTGTAATTGTAAATGTGTACAAAGGAAAGGGTGATGCCCTGGAAAGGGGAAATTACAGAGGTATAAAGCTCTTAGATCAGATAATGAAAGTAATGGAGAGAGTTCTAGAAGGTATGATTAGAGAAAGAGTGAATACTGATGAGATGCAGTTTGGGTTTATGCCAGGCAGGGGGACCACTGATGCCATATTCATTGTTCGACAGCTTCAGGAAAAATATATTGGAAAGAAAAGGGAATTGCATTTTGTTTTTGTTGATTTGGAAAAGCCCTTTGACAGAGTCCCTAGACAGGTGGTGAAGTGGGCAATGAGAAAGCTAGGGTTGGAAGAGTGGCTGGTTAGGGTGGTTATGGCCATGTACATGGGTGCTTGCACCCAGGTAAGAGTGAATGGAGCTTTGAGTGATGAGTTTTCCGTGAATGTTGGTGTGCATCAGGGGTCAGTTTTGAGTCCCTTGTTGTTTATCATGGTGCTTGAAGCCCTCTCACGTGACTTCAGAGAGGGACTCCCATGGGAGATGTTGTATGCTGATGATTTGGTGTTGATTGCAGAGAATGAAAAGGAGGCGGAGGAAAGATTTAAGAAGTGGAAAGATGGTATGGGGTACAAGGGCTTAAGGGTAAATGCAGATAAAACAAAAGTGATGATATCTAGGGTTGGTGGCAGTACAATCAGAGGAGAGGGAGAGTGGCCATGAGCAGTTTGCCACAAGGGTGTGGGAAGTAATTCCATCTTGTGTAGAGTTTGTGATAAATGGGTGCACAAGAGATGTAGTGGTATTAGAGGTAGACAGCGAGATGATGCTGATTTCATGTGTGCGGCGTGTCAGGGAGAACAGGTGGAGATTGTTAGGCGTGAGAGGGTTGAACTTGCAGGTGAGTCTCTTGAGTGTGTGGAGGAGTTTCATTATTTGGGAGACATGTTATGTGCCGGAGGTGGGGCTGGAGTTAGCTCGGTTGCTAGGGTAAGAAGTGGTTGGAAGAAGTTCAGGGAGCTGTTGCCTCTCCTGACACTGAGAGGACTCTCCTTACGTGTTAAGGGGTCTTTGTATGCAGCATGTGTTAGGAGTGTGATGCTGTTTGGTAGTGAGACATGGGCAGTAAAGGAAGAGGATATTCGCAAGTTTAAACGAACAGAAATGACAATGATTAGGTGGATGTGCAGTGTGTCCCTGCGTGCAAGGCCTGGGGGGGGCTGGGTTTACGATGGAGAAGTTGAGAGGTAGGATGGGACCGGAGTGTATTGGTGTTGTGATGAGGAGAGGTAGGCTGTGGTGGTTTGGACATGTGGAGAAGATGGGGGATGATAATTGGGTACAGAGGGTGAGAGGTGTTAATATTTGTGGAGGGGTTGGGAGGGGTAGACCGAAAAAGACATGGGACGAGGTCATTAAGTGTGACTTAAGGGTTAAGGGACTGAACAGGGAGGCTGCCAGGGATCGAGCAGCGTGGAGAGCCGCCATTAGGTGACCAAGGCCAACGCATGCAAGCATGTTGGAGCCTTCAAAAACGAAACGAAATTATAACACACGGGTGGAAGAAACTTTTCCCTCACCTGACTAAGGAAGGGAGCGGCAGAGGGAAGATGACACTCTGGCGGCAACTGTGGAAGCAATCAGACACACAAGCCTAGACACAGCAGAGGTGGACAAAATGGCTGTAAGACAACACTTGACACACTACAACCTAGACTCAGGTGTGGTTGACATAACGGAGGAAGAGATGAACATTAGTGAAGACAATGAAAAGCCAGAGCACACTGCACAGGAGAAGATGACCACCCAGAAATTGTCCCACTGCCTGTCCACCATAACCATGGCAACTACCTTCGAGACATACACCGGGAGTATACCTGAGGCTACCCAGATCCTATCCACCCTGAATGATCTGAAGTCTCAATTGATGGCAGTCTACAACAGAAACCTACTGAAGCAGAGACAAGCCAGGATCACACGTTTTTTTAATGTGACAGAGAATGTGGCTGCTATTATGCAAGACTTAGACATAACAGGAAAAGTGGACAGAGAGGAAGTGGAGTTGCTGAAGCCTGAACTCGACTTCGAGGGCTTCCCCAGAGAGGCCCATGTCACCCAGTAACTAGCCCATCCACCCTCAACACACCTTCACCTGCCACTCATGCCAATGTTTACTTTATTTCTGGTAAGGATTTTTTGGTTTGCATCTCTTTATAACAGTTCTAATGTCATTTCAGGCACATGTTTATTGTGTTATGCTGTATAAGCAACTAGTAAACACTCCATCTTTAATTATGGGTAGGGCCTGTTTGGTGTTATAGGGCTTTGGTATGGTAAGGTAGCTGTCCCACTAGAATGCCCATCTATTTTTCCCATAGGTTCTTAACTTAACACTTCGTAGTTTCACGTTTCGTGACATTTTGGCGGAACATCAAAACAGCGAAAAATGAGGAATTACTGTAATAGACTACAATGCAAGTACAGTACAAATTTTTATGCATAACAGTACCTCTCTCTCTCTCCACACACACACACAGGGTTGTTATGATTTAACTCCTCCATGGCCATCGTCATCGAATGACATTTAGCCAATAAATGGCTGCATGCGTCGTTTGAGAGTGGCCTATAAAAAACTGCAAAAATTTTTGGGAAGTGAACAGGCTTTCTGAACGTCTTCAAACTGACATACACTACACTCCCATACACCTTATCAAGAAGTTTAGAGCCTGTTGCTGTGGTGGGTGGATTTTCGATTTTTCGCTCCTGGCCACGCCTAAACAAGTATCACTTCGCCCATTATCTCGACCCAGGCAGAAAATATCATCTTTGTCCTCTCTTGCAAAACACACACAACCACCTGTTTATGATTATGAAGTATTACAGGCACAAACAAAAAGACTTGATAATAAGTGAAAAATACATTTTTGTCTTGGTATCTTTACCTATTTGCTCAGGTTTGTTGTACTGATTTGGATCATTCGATGCAGTGCGACTTGTAGAAAACTGTGAAAACTTTCGGGATGTGAACAAACATCTGGGACATAAGACTGACCTTCACTTCATGCTCTCACATCTCATCTGTCAATTCACCACCCACTGCCATTAGGAGTGGATGAACGATTTTTTCGCATGTGGCCATGCCTAAACACACACAGTTACACTCATATCTCGACCCAGACAGAAAATATCATTCTTTTCCTCCCTTGCAAAACACACACAACCACCCTGCTTACAATTATAAATAAACACAGGCATAAACAAAAAAGACATGACAATAAAAGAAAAATTCATTTTTGTCTTGGTATCTTTACCTATTTGCTCAGGTCTGTTGTACTGATTTGGATCATTCAATGCAGTACGACTTGTACAAAACTGAAAGCTTACGGGAAGTGAATGAATGTCTGGGACATGAGACTGACCTTCACTTCACACTCTCACACCTCATTTGTCAGTTCACCACCTGCAACCGTGACAAGTGGATGTACAATTTTTTCGCTCGTGGCCATGCCTAAACACACCTAGTTACACCCATTATCTCCACCCTGGCAGAAAATATCATACTTTCCCACACTCACAATAGACAGGCAGCAACATATACAGTACAGTACTGCGAAAATAACAGGGTAAAATGATAAAGGTGAACGTGTTATTTTCCCCCGTCTGTAAATGTATTTATTTCTGCTTTGTCTCTGTATTCAAAATAATTAGACTGATTTGTAGTTTTGAAACTGCATTACAATTCTATTTTAGCCATGCACGTGGTGTGGGAACAGAAAGTTGCGACTCAACTTCCTCCTGCTCATTGGATCTGACCCTCCACTTTCATCTCCCGTGGGAGAGCCTAGCTTCAGGGGATGGCAATTTTCTCATTTAGGACTGAAATTCAACTCTTTCACTCCCTTTTCCAAGCATGGGCACAACGATAACGTAAAAAATTAACTCGAAACTACCATAAACATATTTTATATCAAAAAGGTGAAAAAATATTCATAATTTTTATTTTAGCCATTCCTAACATATTATGTATGAAATCATTCGATATCATCATATCTCATATATGTGCAACATTTCAGCACCATTTACATTGTTTTAGGGGGTAAAAAAAAAAAAAACACCTGTGAAGTTGCACTGCAGCAGCATCTCTCGGTGGCGACTATCGGTTGCCGATATTTCTGAAACTTTCGCACTCCACTGCAAGCCACAGAATGGGTCCAAGAAGTTGGGATTTGCACTGTTAGGTGAGTTTGAACTTTCTCTTCAATATGGCAACAACAACAACAAAAATCAGAAAATGACCCCAGCGTCAGCTTGGGATGCACAGAAAATTCCGGACCCACAGCCACGAAAGAGTTAAACCAAATGATTTGAATTATGTGATTTAAGTTGATTTAAATCAGTAAAAAAATTATAATTTAAATCAAAATGGATTTTTTTTATATAAATACACTAAAAATGAAGAAAATAAATAACTTAAATGGCCACCCCTTACGAGATTATGGCGCCTGGCAATAGACAGAGATAGAAAAATGAAGAAGACAAGAGAATGTGATGGATATGTATTGTACAGATGCATAGTCTGCTTGGCCTGTACTCTTCCTGTACTGATCCTGATCAAGTAAGACACCAGTGATTGCCTTTTGTTAGGAAGGCAAACATTAAAAAACAGAGGTAAGAAGGCTCTTTGATAATAATAAATGTGATTATACTCAGTGTTAACATATCAACTAAACTTTTCTCTTGAATACAGAGTACAGTAACATGATTCAGTCTAATGATTATGATCCTAATTAGACAAAATATAAAACTTTTAACACTGATAAAGGCTTAGCATAAAAAAGGTCTTCATAAAAGTGAAAAATAATATATTTTAACTTTAAAAAATCCAGTTAAGCAAAACAATCAATTTAAATTAAAAAACTATCTATCTATCTATTGCCAGACGCCATAATCCCGTAAGGGGTGGCCATTTGACTCCGAGTTATTTGTTTTACGGGGAGGGGCACTTACCCTCCACCAACCCACTTGTTGAGACGTAGGGAGCACGTATGGTTTGGTTATATGGTTACCACCCAGCGTTGTAAATGGTTTCTTGGTTTACAGGAAACTATTTGGCTTGTCACTTAATGTAAAGCCACCTGTTAAGGAAAGAAAAGCAATAAGAAGTGACAGGAAAGATGGGAGAAATAGGAAGAGAAGAGGACAGGCACAGAAAAAGAATGATAAAGGCTAAGGAAGAAGTAGGCAGCACTACATCAAGTGAGTGGATGATGGTCGCCACCACCTACCACTAATTAAAAAACTGATTTGAATAAAATACTACAGATCAAAAAAATTCATATATATGTTATTTTTTCCAACCCTGAGTGTGAATAACCTCCCCCATACCAAGAAGTGCTAGCCTGTGGTGCACTGCCTTACTCCCACTTCCCACTCACATTATTATTTTCAGTTTTATAAGTCTGTTTATTTGAAGCGATATACAATCATGCCTAATGGATGCACTGCAGCAAGTGGGAGGAAAAATGACCCAGCATGGTGCTCTTTTGAGAGAATTCCCAAAGGCACAAACAGGGTTGGGGAAAAAAAATCAGATTTTAAAAATCTGACATAAAAAAAGATCAATTCTTTTAAAGAAAAAAATTGTGATTTTTTCTAACCCTGACACACACACACACACACACACACCAATTGAGGAAGTGGTACCGACGGAGAGGAAGAGAAAAGACGGTATAAGTAATAACGAAAAAAGTTTGAAAGTGGCGTACACTAATGTTGATGGATTAATATCGGCAATGTTAGAAATCAACGATTTCTTGAGGGTACAAGAACCTGATGTTATGTGCTTTGTAGAGACCAAGTTAAGGGAGAATATTGATATCCATATGGGAGATGGCAAATACAAATTGTGGAGAAGAGACAGAAAAGATAAAATGGGAGGAGGAGTGATGATAGCAGTGAAGAATAACTTAAATATAGATTCTGTGGAAATGGGAGAGGGTAGGGCTGAAGTGATAAACATGAAATTAGAAACTGGAGAGAACTGTAAGAGAGATATAGCAGTAGTATATGTTCCACCTAAGACAAGAGCATGGACTGATGATGAATACCAGATGTTGTCAGACATGGTTAGTTACCTACAGAAAGTGACTGAGAAAAGCAGCAATATAATTCTAATGGGTGATTTTAATTGTAAAGAGGTGAACTGGGAGGAATGGGACTCAGGAGGCGGTGAAGATTCGTGGGGCACTATATTGTCAAACACTGTGATGAATAATGTAATGACACAGTGGGTCAAAGCAGAGACACGATTCCGAGGTGATGACACCCCAGCAAGATTAGATTTACTGCTAACCAAAGAAGCTGACGTAATTGAATCCCTGAAATATCTGTGTCCTATAGGAAAAAGTGATCACGTGGTCACTGAGTTCCAGATGATAATAGGGAACGTGGTGCCAAGAGATGAGCTCCATAGGCAGGGAAGATACAACTTTGGGAAAGCAAACTTTACGGAATTGAGTAAATTTTTTGAAAATGCAGATTGGAGAAAATTCAGAGAAACAAGAGAGATTCAGAGGAAGTGGGATATCTTTTTAGACCTCTATAATTCAGGAGTGGATAAATATGTTCCAAGAGTAAGTGGGAAAGAATACAGGAAAAAGGAGTGGTTTAATAGAAGGTGTATTATAGCAAAAAAAGAGTGGGACATGGCATGGAACAAATGGAGAATGAGAGGTAATAACAGAAACAAGGAAGAATATAAAAGAACTAGAAATGAATATACAAGAATTCATAAAGAGGAAGAAAGGAACTTTGAAAAAGGTATAATCGACAAATGTAAGGATGAACCCAAATTGTTTTATAGATTTGTTAATGGCAAATTGAAACAAAAGGAAGGAATCACCAAACTGAAAGTAGAAGGAGAGGTCTATAATGATGTGGCAATGCAAGCTGAAATAATGAACAAACGTTTTCAATCAGTTTTTACTAATGAAGGGGAGTTTGTGGAGGGGGAGGGAGTGACTAGGAGTGTAGTGATAAAAGATATAAAAGTGGAAGTGCAGGAAGTGTACAAATTACTGGAAACTCACCAGCATGGTTGCAAAATTGTGCGAGAAGGTTCTGAAAGATATGTGGATAAAATATCTGGAAGAGATGAATATTCTGACTGAAAGTCAATTTGGATTTAGAAGTGGAAGGTCATGTGTTTCCAACTTGTTGAGCTTTTACTCAAGAGCGATTGATGTGCTGCAGGAGAGAGACGGTTGGGTGGATTGTGTATATTTAGATTTGGAGAAGGCCTTTGACAAGGTACCCCATAAGAGACTAATGTGGAAATTAGAGCATATAGGAGGACTGAAGGGTAACCTCCTGGAATGGATGAAAGACTTTTTGAGAGACAGACAAATGAGGACAGTAATAAAGGACAGGATGTCTGGATGGAGAGAAGTAACAAGTGGTGTCCCACAGGGCACGGTGTTGGCGCCAGTAATGTTCCTGATTTACATAAATGATATGGTAGATGGAGTGAACAGTTATGCAAGTCTGTTTGCTGATGATGCCAAGATCTTGAGGAAGGTAGAGGTTGAAGGGGACTGTAAAATGCTGCAGGAGGATCTGGATAGGATACATGACTGGAGCCGGATGTGGGAAATGAAATTCAACGCAAAAAAATGTAAAATATTGGAAATGGGTAAAAGCACCAAGAGACCATCACTGAATTATATGATGGGTAATGAACCAATCACAAAAGCGAGAGAAGAGAAAGATTTAGGAGTGCTGGTCCAGGATAGTTAGTCACCTGAAAAACACATCAACAAGATAGTTAGAGAGACAAAAACTCTTGACCAACATAAGAGTGGCATTTCATTACATGAATGAAGAGATGATGAAAAAACTGATAGTGACCATGATCCGCCCCAGGTTAGAATATGCGGCAGTAGAGTGGTCCCCACACAAAAAGAAAGATATAAACAAGATTGAGAGAATACAAAGAACAGCAACCAAGATGGTCCCCAGTTTGGCAGATCTGTCATATAGTGAGAGGATAGTAAGGCTGGATTTGCCATCCTTAGAGGAAAGGAGAGAGAGGGGTGACATGATTGCAGTGTTCAGGACCATGATGGGAGTAGATAAAATTGATAGAGAAGATCTGTTTTTATGGGATAAGAGAGCAACAAGAGGGCATGGATTGAAACCGAAGAAGCCGCGCAGCTTGAAGGACATCAAGAAATATAGTTTTCCGTATTGATGCATAGACCTGTGGAATAGACTGGACAAAGAGATCGTCGTCTAAAAACTTAAACGAGTTTAAAGCTAAATATGCCTTATTGAGAAACAGAGATGGGACCCCACGAGTGTAGCTCATTTCCTGTATATCACAATTAGGTAAATACAATTAGGCAATCAGGTAAATACACACACACAATATGCAGAGACCACATACCCCCCATCTCTCCCTCTCTCTGATGATACTGGAAAATAAGGAGGTATCAAAGTGGGAGATGGATTAAGCATAAAGCATAACTTGTTTGGGAGAAAAAAAAAAAGGGGGAAATATAAAAAAAATTCTGATTCAAATTGGATGCTTTTTATTTAAATCAGATGTTTAAAAAATGTGATTTTTTTCTCCCCAACCCTGTTTGTGCCTTTGGGAATTGTGTTAAATGAGTACCATACAGGTCCTTTTTCCTCCAACTTGCTGCAATGTGTCCATTAGGCATGATTATACAGTATATCACTGTTCAAATAAATACAAAATTGAAAATAATAATGTGAATGGAAAGTGGGAGTAAGGCAGTGCACCACAGGCTAGCACTTCTTGGTATGGGGAAGGTTACTCAGTCTCACACTCTCAAATACTGAAGTTGCCAACATGTCTTTTATATTCTGTCAAATTAGGATCATAATCATTAGACTGAACCATGTTACTGTGTATTCAAAGAAGAGTTTAGTTCATTTAACTATCTATCTATTGCCAGCTGCCTTAATCATGTAAGGGCTGGCCACAAACAAATCACCTCCATGTTGCTCTGTCCCCCACCATTTCACTGCCCGGCTCCCAGCTAACACCCCCCTCTCTCATATACCTCTCCACTCCATCCCTCCATCTCATCCTTGGCCTCCCCCTCCCTCTCCCCCCCTCAACCTCACTCACATACACTCTCCTTGTCAGTCTCTCACTCTCCATCCTCTCCACATGGCCAAACCACCTTAATCTTTCTCCTAACGCTTCGTATCACATCCACACCACAACGCTCCTTCACTTCCTCATTTGTCGGTGTGTCTCTCCATGTGACTCCACATGCTCCTCTCAAATAATTCATTTCTACTGCTCTCACTCTTGACTTCTGTCCCTCCAAGAGGGTCTAAGCTTCACTTCCATACGTTAGAGTTGGTATCACAATACACTCAGACCTTCAATTATGTGCAAATATGGTCGACAATGCACACCGCATTTTTGAAAATTGCATAGTTCAAATACTATAAACAATGCAATAAATAGAATATGGTCAACATCCTCCCCAGTTGGCACATTTTCGCCGCATTTTACTCATCTTTTTATGCACACACATACACACAGTACTGACTTGTATAGTATTATATTTGTTAAAAAAAACTAACCATACAAAAAAAAAAAAAAAAATGTTGCATTCATGGGTTGGCAGGGCTGGGGTGGGGCTGCTGTCCACAGAAACCCCATCATGTTCTGTTGATGTAATGAGCTAGGTAGTGTTCCACATGAATAAGCACTGTGTTGGTGAAATGGTTGCAACTGTCGAATTGTCCCAAAACCAGTCAACCATAAGGCTGATTTTAAAGAATGCTGATAAACTCAGGCTAGCAGCCAAGACTTAATTAAGGAGGCACTCAATTAGACAGTGACAATCATTTCCTTATTCATATGGAACCCTACCTAGCTCATTACATCAACAGAACGTGACGGGGTTTCAGTGGACAGCAGCGACAGTGACGACGATTGGTTTTGGGACAATTTGCCGTCACAGTAACAAGACAATTCGCTGTCACAACAATAACAAGACAATTCACCGTCATTAAGACAGCTATGGATGACGCCAGAATATAATTCAAAGGCGAGTACAGCAAGGAAGAGACAAGGTAATTATTAACTAAAGGTGCAGCTAATAAATATCCAAAGCCTATGCTATTGAACATAGACTTTGATGGATCCCCCTGAAATATAGTTATTAATGTATTGATTAATTAATAATAAGTATATTTATAGAATGAAGGGGAATTGTCCATGTTCTGATGGTGAATTGTCTGATGGAGAAATGACTTGACAACGAATGGTCTCAGAACCGGATGGCTCACCCAAGCCTAACTCCCGACTGATATCACAATTTCTTTTTCCTGCTTTCTTCATTTCAATAACTTTCAGTTTGCTCTCTAAATTAATCTCTTGTTTTTCTTGGCATATGGCAGTGCCTCGGTGATAATTCACGATTCAGTGAATAAAAGTACAATGCATAACACGTGAATTATGCCTGGTAGACCCTAAAATGCGAGAGTGCTTGAATACTGAACGGGACTGTGGGAGTCGGGACGACTAGAATAAGGTGACCTGAGTCCCCTTTTAAGTCTATCCCGCTTTTTTAACCCCTTAACCGCGGGTCATCACTTCCGTGACCCTCGGGCGCAATGGATCATACCGTGGGCCGTCACTTTTGTGATTTTGTGTTCGTACGGGCTTTCAGGCGGTGACTTGTATCATCTATCAGCACTGCCAATGTCCAACAATAGTCAGAGCTGCTAATGTCATCAGTACTCCCCTCCATTGTTGACAATTTAGCCATTTTCCTCCATTCTAGACTCCCCTCCCTACCTCCCCTCCATTACCCTCTTGTGTTGTCTGCTCAGCCGCTCTGCACTATGTAAATCTTCCCCGGATTTTTCCACTGATTTCATCCATTGAAATGAGCCCTATGCCCTATTCTTATACAAAATAATATATAATTAAAAAAAATAAGGTAATTGATAGCGCCATACACCTGGAATTGGCTAATTATCACTTGGCAACATCCAGCCTGCACTTGTTCACTGATTTCCCCAGTTTTTTCCCCCCGTGAAATATGCCATATGAGCTATTCTCGTAATATAAATGTACAGTAAAACCTCGATATAACGGACTTCAGTAGACCGGAATTTGCTTTTATCGGACTCGAGGAGCTACCGGACTAAACTCCTATATATCGGAAAAAGTCCGATATAGCCAGAAAGCAGTCCTGACTGCCTGACAACTTCAGCTATGTTCACCACATTAAGACAAGTAAAAGACACGTTTTTCAGTGCACAGTACAGTATTATTATACCATTTGAATAATGTAGTGAAGGTATAACACAGTACAATACTGCAATGGTGGTGAAAACCACTGATGCAGTCCGGACTAATGTCTGATATATCGGAAAAAATCTGGATTAGCAGGGGTAAGTCCGGATGTCGCTTTTATCGGAAAATTGCATATTTCAGACTGGCCTGAGCCCCAATTAGTCCGTTATAGTGAGGTCTTACTGTATATGAGAAAGGAAGGGAGAAGCCCGAGTGATATTTATATTCACTTGGAACAACCTAATTTATTATGTATTGTCTAGATTTCCTGTGACTTATTTCTTAGCATATACATTAGCAGCTGACATTTTCAACTCTTGGCTACCGAGATATGTACATCTCAGTTCAATGCCGTCCTTCATCGTGGAGGCACGTTGCGGTCGCGCCCCTCCATTTCTGCCGCTTTTGCGCCCATTATAAAAGGCCCTGTGACCTCTACCCCTACTAAACATCGTGTGAGAAGCGGTAAAGGACTGTAGATATATATAAGTGTAATAAAGTACTAGAAATAATAAAGTGTGAGACTGTATAAGAAATGACAATACGAGCGGCGAATTAGCGCGAGTGGGAGGCTTGTACGTGCTCGTATTTTACATTGCTTTCACAGTGTTTTTTTTGGAGTATGGATTCCAAAATACTTGGAAATCATTGAACAGTGTTTCTAGTGTTAATATCAGGCAGTGGTATTCATATTACGGGATGTCGAGAAGTGTAAAGTGGAGACTTAGCTACCAAACTTCAGAAGTCTCCACAAGTCCTACAGTAGTCGACGAGTGCTAAAAAAACATCCCAGGAGAAAGCTGAAGGTATGTGCCATATGCATATATAATTATAATATTCTAGGACTACTAACTGATTTTTGGCAAATATTTTTAAAAAGTCAGTCGGAGCGCAGATATGCCCCATGGGATGGGCACGGCGCGCCTCCGACAACCTTGTGGTTAAAGGGTTAATTGTGACTAAAATGTCCCGCTTTTTGCGTATATTAACTTAAATTTCCCGCTTTTAGAAAATTACTGTTACATTAGTTATAACATGTCCTTCTTTTACGAAATTATGATAAATTAGGAAAATTATGAATAATCCAAACAAAATGAAATACCGAACTGTCTGGTCACCTTATGCATTCCATCCGCCTCGTAAAATATTACAGAATGTAGTTGGAATGGATTGGTCTTCTCAGACCTGCCCACACAATTAAAAAATACGTGCACAATATGAAAATTAATTAATTCTCCATATCCTCCCCAACCAATCTCACTGTACATTCACTGACTTCACTTCTCTCGAAGACCATCACTTTACTCTTCCTTACATTCACCTTTAGATTCCGTTCCTTACACACACTCCCAAACTCATCTACCAAGCCTTGCAGCTCCCCTTCGTCTTCACTTAACAACACAGTATCTTCTGCAATGATATGTTAACAATGTGTATAATCACATTTATTGTTATTATCAAAGAGCCTTGTTTCCTCTGTTTTTTCATATTTGTCTTGTAACAAAAGCCAATCACTGGTGCCTCACTTGATCAAGATCAGTACAGGAAGAGTACAGGCCAAGCAGACTTGATGCATCTGTACAATACACATCCATCACATTCTCTGTCTTCTTCAGTTTTACTGTATTCATATAAAAAAAATCCATTTTGATTTAAATCATGATTTTTTCACTCTGATTTAAATTGATATAAATCACATGATTAATTCATTTTATTTAAATCATAACAACCCTGAAGGATAGGGAACAAAAAGTGATGAGGAAAAGTAGAGGATTGAAGTACAGTACACTCTCAACATAAAAAACTAATTGGTACCTGGCCCTTGATGTTAAAGCCGAACACCATGCTGTTCGGCAATATCCCAGGCATTGTAGCTTTTACTGAACAAAGATTGTTCAATATAGAGCATCGCTTGGCCGAACATTCATACACAATAACATACAGCTAGGTATAAATGGCTCCCTTTCTTAATAAATGCTCTATTTAAGGCTCCTCTCACGATGCTGGTCACCCAGAGACTGATGAAGCGTTCTGCAGGATGCAGAGGTGTGTGTGTGTAACTCACCGGGTCGGTCAGGATCACTTGATGGTAGTGATTGTCAGCTTTTACCCTCCCGGAAGGGAGCTGAGAGCTCATACAGTCCGATCTATGGGCAAGGCTGTGACCTTCCCATACGGACACACCCATCCCCTTGCTCAAGGAGGACAGTAACCACCCACATCGTCAGTGAAACTTTTTGCAACCTGAGCGAGGCGCGAACTCGTCTACCAGATGGCAAGCGAGAACGCTACCACTGCGCCAGCGTGTGTGTGTGTGTGTGAATGCCATGCTGGTTGGTGTTTCCCGTGTGTCAGTTCTTTTGCTGAGAGACAATTTGTTAAATGGACATAACAACTGGCCAGCTCAAGGTGGTCGTTAAAACCAAAATTCGTTAAAAGAGGGTTCTGTATACCGAGAGTTTGCTGTACATTGTTCAAAGAGGCATCAATGTGAAAGAGAGGGCTAAAGAGTGTAAAATCTTGGTACTGTATAATTAGTCTCTCCTGTATCAGTTTGTAATAGACTGGCAGTGCGAGACCCGAACCTCCACACCTGCTTTTCCAGGGCAATGCACTATCACAATACACCATGGCAGCAGCCACACATCCAGCCCTGCCACTCAGAAGGGATACAGAGTCCTTGAGTACTGCTGCATCTCTGCCACTAGCTGATATCAGTATAACACACATATGTGAAAATTATTAGAAATTTTGACTGGAGATAACTTGGACTGAGCTCAAAAGAAAATTTTTTTTTTTAAGCTCAAAAGAAATTTTTTTTTTTTAAAGAGATTACCTTGGAACAACTTCAAGCTTCCTGCCTCTTTTGGCTACCACTCCACTGAATTACCCCTCCATGTCTACCAGTCATTCATCAAAATTATGAGTATACTGTACAGTATATAATATTATAATCACAAGGTCTTAATACGTGAGCTTTTAAATACTGTCGCAGCAATGACATATAATTTACCTTACCAGTAAGCTGTTTTACTGTGGGGAGAAGAATCAAGTAACTCTTAGAATCCTTGTCTTAAAGTGTTGATTTGGCAGAAGATAAATGTTCACAGACATCAAGGCCATCTGATCAGCTTTTTTAAGGCCACACATTTCTAAATCTACCTACTTAATGGCCACAAACAAATCACCTCCACGTCACCCGGTCCCCCACCATTTCACTGCCCTGCTCCCAGCTCAAAACCCACCTCTCACATATACCAGTACATCTTATCCATGGCCTCTCCCTCCCTCTCCCCCCCTCCACCTCACACACATACACTTTCCTTGTTAGTCTCTCGCTCTCCATCCTCGACACATGGCCAAACCACCTCAGTTTATTTCTCCTAACGCTTTCTATCACATCCACATCCGCACCACAATGCTCCTTCACGTCCTCATTTGACGGTCTCTCTCTCCATGTAACACATACTCCTCTCATATAACTCATTCCCATTGCTCCCAATCTTGACTTGTGCCCTTCAGCCCCTTCCAGTAAGGTCCAAGTTTTACTTCCATATGTTACAAGTAGAGTTGGTATCACAATGCTGTCATGAAGCTACTTTTTTACTCCTATGCTCACTTCCTTGTTTCTTATCACTGCTTTCAAAGAACTAGCAACCTTTTTCTCCCTGTCGTAGCTAACTTTTCAAGCACTTCACCCTCTAAACCTTTACTCATCACACTACTCAAGTACTTAAATGCAATAATATTACAATTTCCATTTCCTTATCATCCTACATCACCGTACATCCAGTGGCTTCATTTCTCTCGAAGACCATAACTTTACTCTTCTCTACATTCATCTATACATTCTGTTTCTTACACACACTTTCAAAACTCATTCACCAAGCCTTGCAGTTCCCCTTCATCTTCACTTAACAATACAGTATCATCTGCAAACAACAGTACAGGGAATTTCCAAACACTGCCCTCTCTCACTGAAACAGCTCCAACATCCACTGCCCTACCTTGTGTTTCTTTTATAACCCAATCCATAAGATACATCCCTCTTTCAATCCAACATTCAAACAGAATAATTCATTATCAACAAGCACTGCAGCCTTTGCCTCATCATACATACTGTACTCTTCACGGCATTCAACAACTTCCCATCTACTCCATCTAGGTATTCTTAACATTTTCCACATTCCACCTTTCATATGCTTTCTCCAAATGCATGTAGGCCGCATAAAACTTCTTTCCCTTCTCAAGAAACTTTTCAACTAAAGACTTAGGAATGAATATCTGATCTGTACAACCTCTTCCCTTGCTAAAACCTCCCTGCTCTCCAACTAATTCCTCTGTTATTTCCTTCACTGTCAAAAGTATCCTATCATATACTTTTCCTACTACACTAAGAAGATAAATGCTGCTATGATTATCACACTTCTTTTTCCCCTTTCCCCTTGTACAGGGGAATAATTATACCTGACTTCCAATCTTCTGGGACTCTATCTTCCTCCCAGGTCAATCTGCACATCTTCCACATCCATTCTACTACTATCTTTCCCACATGCTTCAGCATTTCACCACACATTCCAATTCCATCAATTCCTGGGGTTTTCCCCATTTTGACTTTCATCATTATTTCCAGCCTACTGATTTCTTCCTCTCTTCTCCCAGTAGTATAGTACGATTTCTTGAAATTGTGACTGAATAAGGCATTTTTGGGGAAAAGCAAGCAACTTACTTTTCTTATGGATTTTGAGGTGCTGAATACAACCAGGGGTGTTTCTATGCGATATTTTGCCATTTAAGGGGTCAAATTAAAGGCCAAAGGTTATTTGGTGAATTGCGGGGTTTCCCGTTATATTTGAGATAAGGCACTGCTAAAATCAATATAACTCCATCAATAATGCAAGTACATATGTCAGGTATTCTCATATTGCAGCTAAGGAAATTCTGTATTAGATGACATTATCATTTTATGATTTTTTCCCCCATGATATTGGTACTTTAGGTAAAAACTTGAGTCAACTCCTCGAACCTTAAATTTAGTCCCTATTTTATTTTGATCTCCACCAAGTAAAAAAAAACTGTCGATATAATGTCTTTCTCCTAGATTCATTTGAAAAACATGTTCTGGGTAGTTTTTGCAATAAAGGAATTGATAATCTCTCATACAGGGTCTGAGATACAGAGGGCCATAATTGGACCATTTTCCATACTTTAAAAAAATGACAGCATTTTTTTTTTTTATCTGTAAGTTATCCTCTGGTTACCATTCTTGGAGGAAGTGGAGCAAAGAAGGTGGTTTTTCAAATGGTTCTTGGGTCCATGAAACAAGTAAGGAGCTAAATTATCAAATTACATTTGGTTCTTGACCTCTGCCCACACTCC
The DNA here is from genome assembly GCA_018397915.1 of Birgus latro. Lineage (NCBI taxonomy): Eukaryota > Metazoa > Arthropoda > Malacostraca > Decapoda > Coenobitidae > Birgus > Birgus latro. The sequence goes on along the minus strand of JAGKTI010001894.1, from coordinate 43,638 downwards.
CCCCTTTTACCCCACCCTCACCCCCACCCGGCTGACATCTTGAACCCCACTTTCACTGTACAGCATCGTTCGTTTGTGGATGCGGGGTTTCTCCTTTCTAACAGCACCCCTTTGCTGTATTCTTCTCTTCATCTGGAAGATACGGCCATACAATTTTTGTCACTTGTTTTGTAGAGGGTCAGCATCCTCAACAGGGTCCTCCATGCCCACTCGCGCCTGTATACACTCGTGACATCTGTCGCTTTGAATTGCTTCATAAGTCCTCCTCCTCTTCTTGCTCCTTTTCCTCTTTTGATTTCTCGCCCACTCTTCACTTCTATATCCTCACATTGTCTTCTTTTAATGTTCCTATGCTGTCTTGTCATTTCTTCCAACATTGTGCTTAGGTGAAGGTGGGATCGAGGTGAGGAGGCTTTCAGTGAAGGACCCCTCCCACCTGCTCACATTTGCACCCTATGTTCAGGTCAGTTTGAGGCTGAGGTGAGAGGGGGGCCTTCAACATACTCAACCTCCACGAGTCCCAGACCTTCATACGTGCCATAAGAGAATTAACTATTTTCTTCACTGTTGGACACTATGGAGTCCATTTTGAACCTGAAGCGGCAACCAGAGATGTCCCTTAACCGGTGCATAATCTGTCAAGATTCATCACGAAAATGGCCTCTTAGTGAAGCGACATCAGTAGGTCTAGAAGCACTGAAACAAGCCACAGAACAGAGGAGTAAATTGAGGGACTGTGAATTCAGAGATGCCGTTGATAGACTGACCCACCATATTCAATAGTTCATCTGAAGTACCAAAGCTACAGTACTCAGGATATGATATGCCCACCTAATCTTGAACTACCGGACAGTGAGAGCTCATGTCTTGTCATAGATGGCTAGGCAACTGCGGTCTCCTTTGGCATACCTAGTGGGGCAAAGACATTTGTAGATTATACTGATACATTTGTTGGCCACATTTTGAAACTTGGAAAACAGTTTGACTACAATGATGTTGCATTTGACCAGTACAGGGACTCTGGCACATCAATAAAAGAGAGAGCTTGAGATAGATGAAAAACTTCATATCCTATTCGACGTTTGACAGAAAACCGAAAGGTTCCATTACCATCCAAGTGGACTAATTTCCTGGCATTGTCCGACAACAAGAAGGATCTGTCTGCCTTTTTGTCAGATGAGCTAATTTCATCAGCTCCACCAGAGAAGCTCATTGTTGTTGCTGGTGGATTGGGGTTAGTGGTGAAAACAAATGACCCTCAGATGGATACAGCTAATTTGATATCTGACCACGAGGAGGCAGATACGCATGTGATTTTGCATTGCATCAGTTCCCCTGCTAAGCATATCGTTGTGTCTGCGCATGACACCAACATTGTTGTTCTACTCTTGGTGAATTATCACAGAATGCAGTGCAAAACTCTATGGGTGAAGGCTGGAACATCAAAAAAGGCCAAGTACATCCCCATTCATGAGATTCATAAATCACTAGCATCTGAGCAGCAAACACTTGAAAAGCTCCTTGCATACCATCCAATAACTGTGACAGTGTCTTATTTCATGGGTCATTCTAAGAGGTCAGCCTGGACTGTGTTCCTAAAGAACCACAACCTGCTGCAGGGTCTAGGGACCACTAGCACCATATCAGACTAAGGGCTTCGTAAGGCAGAGCAATTCATCTGCAAAATCTACAAAATCCCACATGACACATGTGATAAGGGACATGTGTACCTATTGAAATCACCAGAGTTGCTACCTCCAACTAGTGATGCAGCAAAGTTACATGTACAGTAAACCCTTGATAAGCCGAACTTTTAGAAGCCGGAATCTTCAGTTAGCCGAACTCAGGCCGAGACCACGTATGAAGTAGGCCGAAATGCGAAAGTAGGGGGAGAAATGGCGCCAAGCGGACTCGTGGCGCCAGTCTGCTACTTGCTTTTGGAGACGGTAGTTGCGCCATTCTTACTGTCATTTAGTACTGAACAGTGCTCTCCTTTTGCCTTCTGCCTTGCCATGGAAGGTTCATAGCCTAAAAGAAGTAATACTGGCACCTCTAGTCGTAAAGGAATGAAGCTAAAAAAAAAAAAAAATTTGTGCGCGTGTGACAGTGTAGTGATCATGATTAAAGTTCAGTACTATTATTACTGAAAGTGTTACATTGCAGTCTATTACAGTGATTACATTTTAGTTCTTAATATAGAGTGAAATAAATACTGGGTACTGTTTAGAATTTACGTTAAAGTATGAACTAACCCACCTTCACCAACTCTGTCTCCAAAACAAAACAAACTGCCGAACTTTGAAGAATCTACTGCTTCTAATGAAAGGTGTTACACTGCAGTCTATTACAGTGATTACATTTAAGTTTAGTTCTTAATATAGAGTGAAATAAATACTGGGTACTGTTTAGAATTTACGTTACAGTATGAACTCAACCACCTCTGTCTCCAAAACAAAACAAACTGCCAAAGAATCTACTGCTTCTAACGAAAGGTGTTACACTGCAGTCTATTATAGTGATTACATTTAAGTTTAGTTCTTAATATAGAGTGAAATAAATACTGGGTACTTTTTAGAATTTGCGTTCAAGTGTGAACTCCACCACCTCCGTCTCCAAAACAAAACAAACTGCCGACGATCTTCTGCCTCTGACGAAAGGCACATTATGTGCACTGAATTTTCTTTTTTGTCTTTCTTTATTAATTTATACACTGTATATGCTCCTGTACTTTAGTGTTAAGAAGACAGGTAATAAGTATTGTTATTGCAATTTTGGGGGGTGAAAATCCATCTCCAACACACGTTACCGACAGTCGGTACTGCCTCTGTGAATGATTTCCTACCAATTAACCACTTCAGTACTGGACTCACATACTGAAGGGGCTAAGGAAGGCTGTACCAACCCTGTGCACTTCCACAGATCCAGCCTACACTGACTAAAATTGTCTGGTGGCAGCAAGAACAAAATGAAAATACACCCAGCACTGAAGGGGTTAAATGTATATTAAATGCACTATATTGTTTTGTGTCATAACTAATTTATATATATATGCTTCTTTAATTTAGTGTTGAAAGGACAAGTAATAGGTATTGTCTTAACAATTTTGGGGGGTGATAATTAGGTAATTAAACAATTTTGGGGGGTGAAAATTCGGTAAGCCGGAAAATTCGGTAATTCGAACCAGGGTAGAGCCCCATATAGTTTGGCTTATCAAGGGTTTACTGTACAAAGGGCCAATCTTCAGTCCTTCATATGGCGACAAGCACATGTTCCCACCCCCTCAATGCCATTGCCAACTACCTGTGGCTGGGAGAATACTGATGGAAAACTGAGACCAGTCCTGAGTACACTATCTCCCATTCCTAAAGCATATAGAGACATAGTTTCTTGTGGATGCACCAAGGGCTGCAGTACTCACAGGTACTCATGCAAAAAGGCAAGCCTTCCATGCACTGCTGCTTGCAGATGTAATGAGGGCAAGATGCACTGCAGGCAGTACAGTTATGTGTAATATAAGCTACCAGTTGAAATACAGACTTTATCAAAAGTAATTGTATGTTAATTTACGGGAGTTTGGAAGTTGACCCTTTGTATCACAGTCCCTGTATGAGAGATCTTGGATTCCTTTAGTGCAAAAACTACCCACATCATTAGTCCTTCAAATGAATCTAGGACAAATACATTATATTGTCAGGTTTTTAGTCAGTGGAGATCAAAATTAAGATAGGGACTAAATATAAGGTACCAAGGGTTCATGAAAGTTTTTGACCTCAAGTACTCATATTATGGAGAGAAATCATTAAATGATCATGTCACCTAATACAGAATTTCCTTAGCTACAATATGAGATCTAGCTGACTTTACCTGCATTACTGATGGAGTTATGTTAATTTTAACAGTGCCTTATCTCAAATATAACGGGAAACCCCCACAATTCACCAAATAACCTTTGACCTTTAATTTGACCTCTTAAATGGCAAAATATCGTTTAGCAACACCTCTGGTCATATTCAGCACCTCAAAATCCATAAGAAAAAGTAAGTTCTTGCTTTTTCCCAAAAATGCCTCATTCAGCTTAAATACCCATCTCTTCCCAAAAATTGTACTAGTCGCATTACTTTCATTCTCCATGTTCAACAATTCCTTATAGTGTTCTCTCCATCTGCTCACTTTTTCTCCCTTCTCCACTAGCAATATGGCTATAGTACGATTTTTATCTTTCACTCCCCGACCTACTTTATCACCCCGTCTAACTCTCTTTACCTCTTTCCAAAACCTTTTCTTAAATTCCCTCCACTTTACAAATTCCTCATCCATTTTCTTCTTACTCTCTCTTAATAATCTTTTCACCTCTCTCTTCCTCTCTACATATAACTCTCTCATCCATCTCTCAACTTCCTCCATGCCCCTCTTTCTCATTCATCCACTCACTATATGCTTTCTTCTTTTGCACTACAGCCTGTCTCACCTCTTCATTCCACCATGCTATTCCTTGCACCCCCTTTCGTCTTCATTCACATATTGCAGATTTCTTCTGTGAATAGCACATAGCCGATACCTTCCACACCCCCATCTGATCCAGATCATTTTTACCCAACTGCTCCTCCATTTCTCTCTTATATTCTCCCTTTTTTCTATTCTCTTGCAACCTTTCTACCCTCCTTGTATGGACTACTATCTCCTGTCCTTCCCTTCTACTTCTCCATTTCATTTGAACCTTGACTTTCAGTACCACCACATGGCAGTCAGAAAGTCCATTCCCCCAATAAATATTACGACTAAATAAAGAAAACAATAACTAAAGGGTGTGGGCAGTTTGTGCTTATTTCGACAGTATGTGTACACTATTTAAGTACATAAACCCTCATGGCCACCACACCAACAGTATACCACTCTCTCAACTCACTGCTTTTGGTCTTCAATTCTTTTTTTCCCCTCTCTCCTTTCCCACTCACCCACTTATTATGAACCTTTAATGGGTTTTAATAAGACTATTAAGCTGTAATACAGTGTCAATATAACAATGTTCTTTTACACAGAATTAAACAAAATAAGGACTAAAATATTCAATAAAAGCAATTTTAATGTTTCGTGTGTCCATATCCGACGTCCCCAAAGTGACAGTAAATATCAGTATTGGTATGAATGCAAATATTGGCGATACATCAATTACAGCACTATATGCAGCATCTCTCTTACATCATTACTCACAATGTCAGCACTATAACATGGATATAGCAGAAAAAACTGGTTGGACAAGAAACTAACAAATAATTTTCTGAGAATAAGTGATGCATTAGGCTAATTACCATATGATCTTTTGCAAACTGGTCTACTGAACAGTATGGTGTGTACAATTGCATTTCCAATCTTTGTACTAGGAAGATTAAGTATAGGTGTTCTTCTGATCCTTTTACAAATATATAGCTCAGTTATGACTGTCTAATTTGTCAAGCTTTGTTAGGTTTGCTTAAACTTTGCACAACACAGTATTATTATTATTCCACATACGATAGCTACATACATTATGGGGCAAAATGCTGCTCAGTTTATAGTAAACATGGTTATTTACCATATATAATTTAGTGGATTCCATCAAAACACCAAAACTAACCAGAAATAAAGTTAAGTGGGTAAACCTTCTAGGCTAAATAAGTAACCTTAACTGCTAAAGAAAAATCTCTTGTAAATAAAAATGTATCACTTGATACTTCCTCTTTACTAATATTTTACGACCTATGCCAACACTATATCACTTTAAAAACAAATAATGAGGCGACTGGCTAACAAAACATGGAATTTTCAAAAGGCATGAATTTGACTCTTTGTTTATAACTTTTAGCCTGTGGACAGAGGACGTTGTATGACCAAATGAATAATTCATTCTGTCAATTTAATCTGATTCACCAAGAATAAGTGTGGCAGCTATTACAAATTAGGGAAATTCTGAAATGTGCCTTCGACATACATGGTGCAGGGGCAGTGACAAACAAGTTTTGGTATGAAGCCATTACTCTCCTCAGGCTCAGTTCCCTACAACGCTAAATATTTCTTCCAGCCCTTCCCTCAAAATTCTTTACCTTAACTTCCCCTAGCCGCTGCAGTGCACAAAATGAAAGTAATAACCCCACAAAGCTTTTCAATTCTTTTGTTGGTGACAAGTGGCAGTGTGTCGTCACGGAGAGCTGAGGCTAACACAGACAACACTGCCCCTGGCGAACCTATGTTTCCTGCCTCCCCCTCCCCCGCCCTTACCCACACCTTCTCACTCACTGCCACCATTCCAACACTCACACTCCTCACATGGAACAAGTCACGATGGTATACACACCTTGATATCTACGTCCAGAAATATCGCTACAGGAAAAACACAGCAACTCAAACGTGACTGCAGGTGGCGCTAGGATCAATGTCGGTGAGGTTCGCACTGCGCACCCCGCCACTTTCAAACTACGCATTAGGTTATTACACTGTGTTAATAATAACGAACAGTTAGACCAACTAGGAAGGTCGTGCAAACCACTTATTAACCAAACCTTTAGGGGCTGTTTGCACATAATTGGAACCGATGTGTTACAAAGCATCACCATTGGTTATGAGTGCAAAAACCATCTTTGTAATGATCCTCAAATATCGTACTAACAGAATAAGACTAACAAGATCCAGAAAAGAATACGAAACGCATACAGATTAGGGAAAACATCAACTGCGCTCACTAAAATAGGTCATGGTTCCAATCACATTCTCGGCTTCACCTCCAGCAAGTCGTGAGGAACCGAACTTTCCGTCGACTCCCAAGTTAAAAAGAAGGGTGCAACCCTTGTCCTATGTATGTTTATACATAGTTCGTTCACTAATTTCGATCTTTCACCTCTTTGTTCCCTCAGCTTCTTTACCTCGTGTTTGCACACGTATGCAACTTTTTTTTTCTTTTTTTTTCTTTTCTCTTTTACCAAACGGGCGCGGCGATTCCATCTATATTATCACAAACTCACGATCTCAAGGAAAGTAATTTTTGTACATAAGCAACACAGATAGATAACTCTTCCATTGTGATTGCAAGAAATGACTGGAAAAAGACAAAATATATCTATTTTGGGGTCGTGAAGGAAGCGTCCAGTGCCGGCGTTGTTTACCAACCCACCAACCATCGCTCCTACCGGACGCGTCAATGCATCCCGTGTTAATGGAAAACATATGATTTAACCAAACCAGACTTATTCCAACCTAATCTCACTTGCGTTTAAAAGATAGCTTTCAAATTTAAATATGCGCGTTAGGAACGTTAAATATGGCCGGCTGCTGGCAGACGTTGGCGGATTATTTACGCATTCTAAGTCCTCATTTTTAGCTTTCAGAGGTAAGTTTATAAAAATCCCCACAAGCTGTGGTAATCCAGGAATAATATCAAGTAGCCTGTATGTTATGCGACGGGTTTAAGGCTCAAGTGCTTGTTCCTTAAACACGCCGCCTAGAGAGGGGTCCTCTTTCTAGACCGGGTTAGGTATTACAGCAACTCAAGGAACAGGGCATAAAAACTCTGGGCAACCAACCTTACACGTATAGTACTTTACTTTGATAAAACTGAATACAACACAGGACAATATTATGCACAATACACTATAGTGTAGTCTAGACAGGATCGGAGGGCTCTGGGATGGGCGGCGTAGCCTTGGGCTGCTACAGGTGCCGGCCCGGTGTCATAGGGGTCCCATCACGTGGGGCGTCCTTCATCAGGAGGCACGGGACTACTGCTGGGGGCCGGGTCCTCCGGGATCGACTGCGGGGCGGCGTGGTAAGGTGCCCGTCACTGAGGAGGCCTGAAGGTCGGGCCTCTGGGGTGGGCCCGAACAGGGTGAGCAGGCGCACTTGTTTGCGCCGGCTCTGTCAAGCAGGACTCGTCTGGCGGGGTCGGGGAGGTCACGTCTCGGTGTCCTGGGGATGTTCCGGCAGGTCCGAGGGCTGCGGTCTCTCACTGTCAGGGCCTTTGTCCGGTGTGGTTTGTGGCGTCTTTCTCGTGGAGAGTCTGTCAGGAGTTGGTGTTGCCGGGGAGCTGGTTGTAGGGTTTGTACCCCAGGCAGTACTACGGGGTCTTGCCAGACATCCTCCAGGTGCTGCTCCACCAGGAACTGGCCTCTGGATGGAGTGAAGGTGAGGGGATCCTGCTCTGCCACAGGTGGGGTGTGGGCGAGCAAGAGAAGTCCTCGAAGGGAGAAGGTACAGGGGTAGGAGGTGAGGGGCGGCTTGTGGCCGTTCCCTCCTCAGCCCGGCTGGTGGCCGTTGCCAAGTCCCCTAGAACAATGGGCGCGGTGGCTGTCTCCTCCTCAGTTCAGCTGGTGGCCGTCGCTGAGGTCCTGTGCTCCTGACAGACTGCGGGCAGAGTGCAGCTGGTGGCCGTCACCAAGGTGTCGTGCCCCGAGTGGACTGCACCCCTAGTGCGGCTGGTGGCCGTCACTAGGCTGCAGGTGTGGCTGGTGGCCATCACTGAGATCCTTCTTCCCTGCTGGACAACAGTCGAGGTGCGGCTAGTGGCCGTCATCTGCCTGCTGGTGCGGTTGGTGGTTGTCACCAAAGTCCCGTTCCCCAGGGGGACCACAGTAGTAGTGAAGTTAGTGGCCGTCACCCTCCTGTCGGTGCAGCTGGCGGCTGTCACCGAATTTATGTCCCCTCTTGAGGAGGCAGTCAAGGTGTGCCTAGTGGCCGTCACCTGCCTGCTGGTGCGGCTAGTGGTTGTCACCAAATTTCTGGTCTCTGGGGGGCCAATTAACAGAGATCAGCTGGTGGCCGTCTCTCCCTGGGTGCAGCTGGTGGCCGTCACTCGGCCCTGCTGAGGGAGGGAAGCAGCTGCGGAGCTCACTCCTGGTGCGGCTGGGGGCCATCACCTGGGTGCTGTCTGGGGCTAAGGAGTTAGCCCCTCCCTGAACCTGAGGAGCGCTGGCCCAGCTGGTGTGTAGTGTGCTGGTACTGCACACTCTGGGTGGTGTTGGTTGCAGGTGAGAGGGGCGTACAGTAACGGGGGAGATACTCCCTTGTGGCCCTGACTCCGTGTGCTCCTTTTCAGCCTCCCTGTTGTCTTCTCCTGGGGCAGGAGTCGCACCTCTGTCGTTCCTTCGGAGGTGGGGTACTATCCAGGTGTGTATTTCACTGCGAAAGACTCATTTCAACAGAAAATATGGAAAGACCGCGACTGTTTGATAAAGAATTATGTGTATAATAATATATATATGTATATATATATATATATA
>JAGKTI010001894.1:1450-24503 GCA_018397915.1 Birgus latro | reverse complement strand
ATATATATATATATATATATATATATATATATATATATATATATATAAAGTAGTTACGTCCCCGTCACACACTGCCACAGGCCCCAACAGTTGCCCAGTGAGTTGTTCTTCCTATGGTCAGCCTTTCGGCGTACAGTACATAGGATCAACTGAGGCAAAAATAAACACAGGTTTCTTAAGTTCACTGTCTTTATTTTGCAAATAATTACACTTAGTGCTTTCCAACTTCACTGTTTTCACAATCACCGAAGACACACAAACTGGAGTAACACTTCACTGTTTGCCAACAACACTTCATTATTTTCACAAGCACTGAAAATATACAAACTGCACCGCACTGACACACTGAACTACACTCAAACTGCACTGAAAACTGACTGAACTTCCTCTAGTCTCTTCCCCATCCTTATATAAGCTTCCATTGTTCTACAATGATCTTCATTTCTCCATAATTCTGGCATATTCCCGAGTAAGCAATGTTACAACAGTTACCAACTCGGAGACATCCAAAACATACCAGAGCTTTTTTTGCACTACATAACACTCTAAATTATAAACCATACAAACTTAAATTACATAATTCAATAAACAATCACATAAATAAAATATTACAGAGAAAAAGAGCAGAAAAACTAATGCCTAACTTACAAAATAACTACACTCACAAAACAGCAGGCTAACTAGCAACTCTGATTCATACCTGAACTACGATAAACATCGGGAGTTCTCGACAACAATCTAGTATCCAACCTCTTAACAGTACCCCCTCCCTAGTTCCTTGTCGTCTGGACAAAACTACACAATGTATACAAACATACCTCTCCCTAGTTCTTTGTCGTCCTGACAAAACTACACAATGTATACAAACATAGTCCTTAATCCAAATGAAACATTTAACTATACACAAAATAATCCTCCAACTTATCGGGTCATCTATGCCGTTTTTCCACTCCCCCTGGAAGGTCTTGGTCCTCTTCCTGATTCACTTCTTCCGTTGGGAAACTGTCACCATCCTCTTGCACTTCAGCCCCTTGGTCTTCCTCAACATCCTCGGCTGCGGAAGAGCACGATTCCTTGGAGACATCCCAGCTGTACTGTCCTGGCCCATGGTACTGCCACAGACAGTTCTCGTGTACCACCTTTGGGCGAGACTTCCTTTCTCCTCCAATCCAATACATTACATCTGATACGCGGCCCAACACAATGTAAGGCCCATCCCATGGGTTCTGCAGCTTCGGTGACTGTCCCTTCTTTTGCTGAGGATTGTATAACCAAACTTGGTCACCATTCTTGAAGCTCACCTCACTTGCCTTTGAATAATATTTGCACTTCATCACCTCCTGAAAACTTACGGGCTCCTTGCACTTGATGAGGTAACTCAGCCAGCCTTTCCTGAAGATGCTTCGCATAGCTAGAGGCGTCTGTAGGGAGCTCTTCACCAGGTGGTCTTCCCATTAACAAGTCAATGGGTAAGCGTAACTAGTGGCCCAACATCAGTTTTGCAGGGGTGTAGGTGGTAGACTCATGGGATGCGGACCGATATGCCATCAACAACGCAGGTAATTTCTGGTTCCACTCTGTTTGTCCCTCTACGCAGTACTTGGCCAGTTCTCGTCCCAGGGTCCAGTTGAATTTCTCCACCATCCCATCTGACTGTGGCCTTAGTGGGGTCGTCCTGGTCTTCTTGATCCCCAGTACACTTCACTGTTTGCCAACAACACTTCACGGAACAAAGCAGACTTGAAGTTTCTACCCTGGTCTGAATGTAGCTCCTATGACATCCCAAAACGACAGAAAAACTGGTCAACCAACACCTGAGCAACAGCTGCAGCCTCTTGATCAGGCATGGCATAGGCTTCTGGCCACTTTGTAAAGTAGTCCATGGCGACACATATATACCGGTTTCCTCTTTCAGTGAGTGGCAGAGGTGCAGCAATATCCACCATGACTCTTTCCATTGGTGCACCCACTTGGTACAGCTGAAGAGAAGCACAACCAAGTTTCTTGGATCCCTTCTTGGCACGGCATACGTCACAGGCTCGACACCACTCTTCGACATCCCGGCCATGCCAATCCAGTAGAACTTCTCTGTCGCAACCGGCTTAGAGTTTTCTTCACTTCCAGGTGCCCACTAGTGATGTGGTTATGAGACCCATCCAAGGTCCCAGACCTCTTTTTCTTCGGAACCACCAGTTGCCAATACATGCTGAGGCCATCAAGTGTCTCCCACTGACGCTCCAGTAGTCCGTTGTTCAAACAAAGGTCCCCATGACTCCAGTAGCCCTTGGTCACGGGCCTTAACCTGGAAACTTCTTCTCAAGATGGTCACACTCTACTCTGCTGCAGCCACTCTAGCACTGGTTGTAAATCTGCATTCTCTTCAGGTCTACTGCATCTGACACTGGCCCTGTCACTGCAGTATGGCTTCATTTCTTGCTATTATTCCCATTCCTGCTAAACTGCTTGCCATTGTTCTTCCGTCTTCTCACACACTATTCATCAAGGTTCTCCTGCATTTCCTCAGTGTTGGGGCTTCTTGGGAAAAACTGGCTGATCGTTGCCTCTCGTCACCAGCCGTCACTAATTTAACCTCATTCTTCTCATTCGGACACTCATAGCTGAAGTGTCCTACCTCACCACATATCCAACATCCGTTTGTTGCAATTGGGGATTTTCTTGCACTGTTTCATTCTTGCTCCTTCTTCCATTTGTAATCCACCTTCTTGTGTCCCAGCTTCCTGCAGAACCAGCAACCTCCTCTGATCTCTCTTCCACTTGTAGCAGTCCTCTTTTCTATGTTCTGTCTTTTCACGGTACCAGCAACTTCCTTCAAATTCTTCCTCTTCACGTACCTGCCCCTTTCTTGCCTTGAATCCTGCACTACGACCTGCTTGAAAAGTGGATGTACTGGGCCTGATGTAGGACTCAAATTCTAAAGCCCTGGCTAGTGCTTCTTGCATGCTTTTGGGTTGTGCCTGCTTCATTTGCACTTTCAACTCTGCCTTATCAGGAGCATTGATGAACTGGTCCCTTAGAAGAACAGCCAACAAGTTAGGTGCTGCTCCAGGGTACGCCTTGTATGCCATACTCTCCAGGTCATGTGTAAGCTGTTGTAGGGATTTTCCTTGAGCCCATACACGGCTCCGGAATCTTGCTCTGAAAACCACAGTCTGGTACATGGTTCCATATCTGCGCTCCAGCACTTCTACTAGGGACTGATAACTGTTCCTCTCCATCACTGACATCTGTCCCAGAATTTCCATTGTGGCACCCTTAAGGCTTGTAGCAAGCTACACTGCCCTCTGGCTATCATCCCAACCATTCTGATCAGCAAGTAACTCAAACTGTGCACGGTTAGCTTCCCAAGATACTCCACCATCAAATTTCTGAGGTTTCTTTTTAATTCTTCATTGACGAGCATTTAGCTAAATTTTATGAGTCATGTGTGCTCTCAGCTTGAATACTGCTCACCCTTGTGGAATGGATGTGGAGAGGTTGCATTAAAACAACTAGAGAAAATTCAGAACAAAGCTGTTGGAATTATTAAGAACCTGCTATTATAAATAAACTACCTCCCCTACAAGTAAGAAGGAATGTTGCCTTCCTTGCATTATTTTACAAATATTTGTATGGCAAATACTCAGACGAAGTTGCATCCATTGTGCTGCCACCTCTCCATGCCTTCCCTCATGCTACACGGGCATCTGTTAGCGCTCTTGGCTGGAATATCACACTGCCATATTGCAGAGCTTCTGCCTATCAGAATTCTTTTATTCCCCGAACTGCATTTTTCTGAAACTCGCTTCCCCGGAGTTGTGTCCCCCCAAACTTCAACCTACAGCTGTTCAAGTCCAACTGCTACAGATATTTTATGAATAGAGACGCCAGTAAACTGGTGTATGGATTATCATTTTTATTCATTTATTTTTCCTTCCTCTGTTCCGTTATAAAAAAAAAAATGGACCCCCATTATTGCCATTCACATCGCTGGTTTGGGGCCTAAAAACTGGGGCATCATAATTAAGGCCAGGACTTAAAATTTCTGCATTCTGATTATTCACCCCTGTAATGCTACCTTTAAATGCTTGAGACCCGTCATGGTTCACCATATACTGTCCATTCATTTCATATGAACCCTGTACACTAACCTAAAGCTGCCGTCACACTGGACCAAAAGTGGCTAACATGCGACCAGCTTTTGCGAGGCAAAACGGCTAGCAGAGTCGAGTGTCCGTCACACTCGTATGTTCTTGCGAGCCGAAACGGCTAACTGTCGTCTGCCTTGGCGCTCCGTGGACATTTGTAAACAAACCACCACGGACTACCCACTCCCTTTTCCTCAGTTTCTGTAACCGCTTCACGTACTTTAGCAACTCCAGAGCCACAAAGCAGTCTACTAGTGTTTTCCTTGCTGCAGGATCCATATCGAAATCTGATTTCTACTTATTGTTTGGAGACAAAGCAGACGGCCTCCAAGCCAGGTCACCCGAGTGTCCGAATATTTATTTCTGGTTACAAGAAAAAAAGTAAAAATGAATAAAAACCACAAGAATTAAATTGTATTTACTTCAATTTAGTTTAAGTTTCCTTCTATGAATAACAGAATATTTTCTCACCGATTACAAAATTAACACAGGCTCATTTGAGTTCCAATCCCACCAACAAGCTGTGAGCGAGAATTGTTACCCACTTCGCCTCGCAAGCGAAATCTTGCTCACCGTGAGTCAGTTTGGCTAGCGGCTCGCAAAACTGGCTCGCATGTTAGCCAGTTTTGTGCTAGTGTGACGGCAGTTTTAGGCTCAGCAGTGAAATGTTTCTCTACTGCCTCAATTTTCTCACCAGTTATCTTCACATGGTCGACTACTTGCTTCAGCTGGTTATCTACATGCTGTCTGCACTCCATCATTATTCCCTCACTAATCCTCAGTTGGTTGTCCACATGCTGTTTGCACTCTGTCATGTTTTCTTGCTAATTGACTTCAACTGGTCGTCTACATGCTGTTTGCACTCGGTCACATTATTACATACCTCATACCCTCATACTTCTGCTGCCGTAGCATAGCATATACTTCCTCCTTCAGTTGTTCCTGTTCTTCTTTCATTTCCCCTATGAAAGCATCTAGCTGTCCTTGCATCTTCAGTTGTAATTCCCTCTGTTGCTCCTGCAATGCCCTTTGAAGCTGTTTCCTCTGTGTTTGCAGTTGTTCTTTGATGTTTTCATTTTGTGCCTGTAGTTGTCCTTTGAGTTCTTTCTGTCCTTCATCCTATGCCTGTAATTGTTCTGTGACTTCTTTCTGTTCTTCACTCTGTGCCTGTAATTGTTCTTTGAGTTCTTTCTGTCCATCATTCTGTGCCTGTAATTGTCCTTTGGGTTCTTTCTGTTCATCATTCTGTGCTTGTAGTTGTACACTTTGTGCTTGTAATTGTTCTTTGAGTTCTTTCTGTCCTTCATTCTGTGCCTGTAATTGTTCTTTGATCTTTCATTCAGTGCCTGTAATAGCTTCACAATTGTTGCCAGGGACATTTCCTCCTCCTGCCCAGGTCGGGACCTTGTCTGCACACCCCCTTGCTCCATGTTGAAGATTAGGCTCAGTGCAGCACTTTCTAAAAATCCCACTCCTGACACCAGTGTTACATCTCCATCCTCTACTGCCACAGGCTCCAACAGCAGTAGTTCAGTACAAGAAGGACGTTGCCCAGTGAGTTGTTCTTCTTATGGTCAGCCTTTCGGTGTACAGTACACAAGATCAGCTGAGGCGAAAATAAACACTGCCTTCTTAAGTTCAATGTCTTCATTTTCCAAATAATTACACTTAATGCTTTCCAAATTCACTAGACTGTTTTCACAAGCACCGAAGATACACAAACTGGAGTAACACTTCACTGTTTGCCAACAACACTTCACTATTTTCACAAGCACCGAAAATATACAAACTGCACTGTGCTAACACTGAATGAACTACACTGAAACTGCACTGAAAACTGACTGAACTTCCTCTGGTCTCTTCCCCATCCTTATATAAGCTTGCATTGTTCCAGAATGATCTACATTTCTCCACAGTTCTAGTGCATTCCTGAGGGAGCACGATTACAACAGTTCCCAACTCGGAGACATCCAAAACATGCCAGAGTTTTCTACAATGCATAACACTCCATGTTATGTACGAACTATGTATGAAGGAGCTAGGGCTACTGTGCGAGTGGATGATGAGCTGAGTGAGTTCGTTGATCTGAATGTGGGACTGAAACAGGGTTGTGTGATGTCTCCATGGCTGTTTAATATATACATGGATGGGGTTGTAAAGGAGGTGCAAGGTAGGGCAGGGGATGTGGGGGTGGCCCTAATGAATGAGGGTGAGATGTGGAGGATTCCGGTGTTGTTGTTTGCTGATGGTACAGTATTGTTGAGTGAAAATGAATGGGAGTTGCAAGGTTTGGTGAATGAATTTGGGACAGTGTGTAAGAAGAGGAATCCGAAAGTCAATGTAAACAAGAGTAAAGTTATGGTGTTTGAGAGGAATGAACTCACAGAATGCACAGTGAGGTTGGATGATGAGGATATGGAGAATGTGAGTGTATTCAAGTGCTTGGGTAGTGTGATGAGTAAGGATGGAAATTTTGGGGATGAAATACTTGAAAGGGTACAGCAGGGAAGGAATGTTGCTGGTTCACTGAAAGTGGTGATGAGAAATAGGGAGGTGAGTAGGGAAGTCAAGAAGGCACTGCATGATAGTATCGTGATCCCTACCCTGATGTATGGAAGCGAGACATGAACCTTGCTAGAGGGTAACAAGTCAAGAGTGAGAGCATTCGAAATTACTTACTTGAGAGGAGAATGGAGTGACATGGAGGGACAGGTTGACGAATGAAGAAGTGAAGGAACGTTGTGGGGTGGATGTGGATGTGGTTGAGAAGATTAGGAGAAATACACTGAGGTGGTTTGGACATTTGGAGAGAATGGAGAATGAAAGACTGCCTAAGAGGGTGTATGTAGGTGGGGTGAAGGGATAGGGAGAGGGAGGTGAAGACTGAGGATGAGATGGAGGGATGGAGTTGAGAGGTATATGAGGGAGGGGGGAGTGAGATGGGGGGAGGGTAGGCAAATGGTGGGTGACAGAGCGACTTGGAGGCGTTTTGTCTGCGGCCACCCTTTGCGGGTGTTGTGCTACGTATTTGTGGGTTGGTTTCTCGCCCTCAAATACACAGGCTAAAGCGGGTCCCTATTCTAGACCGGGAGGTAACTCCAAAGAGTAGGACTGGACATAAAAACAAGGCAGTAAATATTACACGTGTATTCCAGACATTTCACAGAGAACAACAATACATCACAAAACATTAGAATGGGTTGGCCGGGGGTAAATTAACAGTGTATACAAATGCTGTCTGTCACTATACCTTCTGGTTGAGGTATGGTACTATTAGCCCGACACTCATGGCACATACAACATATTTACATTTCAGGACACAGGATTGATTTTACTACAGTCTCTAAAACCCGTATAGCACTGGACGGCACTATATATAAGTTACGTTACACCTGTATTTCAGGTACCTGGTGGCCGGAAGTTTATCTCAGGTAGGGTTGCCCGTAGAGATCACTAGCAAGGGGAACTGCGATATTTTAGCATTTCCTGACTAAACGTGTCGGGACACAGGGCTCGGTGAATTTAACTGAACACAGGGGAGGGAGAGCGTAAACACAAAGGAAGGGCACAGCAACACACTGGGTATTTCCTGATGATCACAAAGCCTGTCCAAGACGGCGGGACTCTACTTCTGAGATATAGGTCAGGCCACGTTCTGTCTATTGGGCACGTCCAATCTTATATTCTGGGTTCCTGGTCACTTAAATTTGAGAATACACTGTAGGGGATCACTCGTGAGATATCCATCGATGCACACAATATCTGGGTCTAAGAGTACACACACATTTTTTTTTTTTTTTATGCAAGGAAGAAGGAACCAAAGGCGACAGGCCTGCATACTGTTCCTTCCAAGAAAAAGCAAAAACAATACAAAAGAGAGCCAAATTCAAGATCCGTTCAATTCGAGATGCCTGGACACACTGCGTTTGAAAGACTGGAGATCATAGGAAGTAGGAAATACAGACAAAGACAGTTCCAGAGTTGACCAGTTGCATAAATGAAGGACTGGGAGTAACGGTTAACTCTTGCATTAGAGAGTTGGACAGAAAAGGGATGAGAGTTTGTTGCTAGACGGGTACTATGTGCCCGTCGTAGAGGTGGAGGGATGCAAGCAGACAGATCAGAGGAACAGTGACCATTGAAGTAGCGATAGAAGAGAGATAAAGATGCAACAGTGCGGCGAAGAGACAAAGGTTGAAGGGAATCAGTAAGAGGAGGAGAGTTAATGAGACGAAAAGCCTTTGACTCCACCCTATTGAGAAGAGCTGCATGTGGGGAGCCACCCCACACATGAGAGTTGTACTCCATACAAGGGCAAATAAAACCCGTGTGCAAGGTCAACAACTGTGCAGGGGTAAAGAAAGTTCGGAATCGGCTTAGCACACCTAATCTCTTGGGAGCAGATTTCACAAGAGATGTAATATAGTCCACTCACTTGGTTATCACTGGTGGGCCCAGGTTGATTCCTCCGTCCGGAGGAAAAAGGGGCAGAGTGGCGCGTTCCTGGGCAGGGCCCCACACGTGGCCGTGGGGCTAGGGGCTCTGGCCGAAGAGGGCCAGGAGACGGGCTTGACGTCGGGCCTGAGAGCGACTTCGGGAGACCTCGCCCACCGGGGTCGCGCCCTGGTGTTCGGTGCAACTCCTGGGGCAACAGGGGACCCAGGGTACTGGAACCCGGGGGGGCTGGGCTGCGGCAACTGCTAGATGGCATCGTCGTCGACAGGGTCGCCTCACGGGAACCTCGGGCCGGGGGAGTAGTGGACAGGGCCCGTCGTCGGCTGCAAGGTCTGCGGGGGCTCTGGTCCGGCTGCTGTTCACCTTGGTGGAATCGTAGGGAACCAAGGTCTTGGGTATGACCTTGCCATGCCTCGGGTGTAGGGTCCTCTCCGGCTACTGGTCCTCCTGTAGGGGAGAAGCGGACTGTGGCCGGCTTTACTCCTGGCCCAACGTGACTCGTGGCCGACGTCTGAGGGGCACAGGGAAGGATAGCTTCCGGGCGGCTAGTGGCCTGCTCTACCCTGGCCTGGCGTGACTTGTGGCCGACGCCTGAGTTTGCACAGGGGAGGGTAGCTTCCTTGCGGCTAGTGGCCTGCTCTTTTTCTGGCCTGGCGTGACTTGTGGCCGACGCCTGAGTGGCCGGGAGGAAGACAGCTTCTGGGCGGCTAGTGGCCTGTGCTACCCCGGCCTGGCGTAACTTGTGGCCAACGCCTGAGTTTGCACAGGGGAGGATAGCTTCCTGGCGGCTAATGGCCTGCCTTACCTCTGGCCCGACGTGCCTTGTGGCCGATGCCGAGAGGGCACAGGAGGTGAGCTCTGGGACGGCTATGGCCTGTGCCGGCGAGCTAGGAACACTAGTAGCTGAGGGACAGACAATGGCCGATCCTGCCTCGTGCCCAGTACGGCTTGTGGCCGGTACTGCGGTGCCGCTCTGGGGGGAACGCCGACAGGAAGTGGACGACTTGTGGCCAGTCCTGCCTGACCGACACACGTCCATGTCGCGGCCATGTGGCGGGGAAGCAACTGGGGAACGGACTGTGGCTGGTTCTGCCCCGTACCCGGTACGACTGTGGCCAATACCGTGGCATTGCGTGGAGTTATGAACTCCACCCCTTACCTGGTGAGCTGTGCTCCGGCTGGAGACTAGGTGCCGGTGACTGCCACCTTTCCGGGCCACCACCTGGGCGCAAGAAGGGCGCCGGGAATTTACACAGGTAAGCAGTTCCTGTTCCCAGCCGCGCTGTGTCGGTGGCAGTCCCCCGGTGGTACTGGGGGGGTTGGGGGAGCTGGTGTCGTCTGCCCCGGCCACCGTATGGTTTGTGGCTCCAACCCCTAACTCCTGTATTTCAGCGGGATTAGGGCGTCGAGCTATAGATAAGATAGATAGATAGATAGATAACACTCTAAGTTATATTAGCATACAAACTTTAATTAAATTACATAATTTAACAAACAATCACATAAATAAAACGTTATAGAGAAAAAGAGCACAAAAATAATGCCTATCTTACAAAATAACAACGCTCACAAACAGCAGGCTAACTGGCAACTGTAATTCGTACCGGTGTGGCGTTAGAATCTGTACCCCTACGGTCCGCCCCTACGGCGCATTCGTGGAATTGCCAGATGCCGCCACAAATATGCCATTTGTACTTGGCTCTCTGTAGGGGTAACGTGATCGGAGCCTCTCGCCCTTTGTTTACAAATGGCAAATGGTCATTCCGGCTTCTCGTATCATTCGCCTCAATGCTTTTATGTCAGGCGTGAGACAGTAGTAAATTTGAATAGAAATTCAGTTTCCCTAATAGGGCAATTGATCAGTGGAATGCACTACCGAATGAAGTAGTGTGTGGCAAAACAATTCATAATTTCAAGGATATGTATGATAATAATGGTTTAATACACGGGGCATTACGAACTTGACTCATTCCTGTAAAGATGCAATTGGGTAAGACCAATTAGATGAGAACAAAGCTAAAGCAATTCTCACGCCTAAGAGATTACATAATTCGTCCCTATATGATTAATTATAACTATGCTTATCCAACCTAACTCATTCATACCTTAGAAATTCAAGTTTTTACTGCTACCCACCTAACCTAATTTAATTTAAAGGCGGAAACTACCCGAGAAAGCTCTGAGACGAATGATACGAGAAGCTGGAATGACCATTTGCCGTTTGTAAACAAAGGGCGAGAGGCTCCGATCATGTTACCCCTACAGAGAGCCAAGTACAAATGGCATATTTATGGCGGCATCTGGCAATCCCGCGCATGCGCCGTAGGGGGCGGACAGGGGGACAGATTCTAACGCCACACCGGAACTCCGGTAAACTCCTGAATGTTGCCAGTGTTCGCCGGATCGAGTGTACTTATGACTGTGGCAGTGGGAGGTAGTGACTCCCGGTGCAGCAGCGATGGAAGCAACATCTCTCGCGACGTCCTTGCCACCTGCTACAGCCTTCGACCTGTTGAGGGGGGCTAGTACATCAGCAGGTCTCCAGCCACCACGGGCCCACACCACCTCCGGCACCGTGAAATGGTACAACGTGAGGATGGGGTACGGATTCATTCGGTGCCGGGACACTGGCGCCGATGTATTTGTGCACCGTCTGAAGCTCGAAGTAACCAATTCACGGGGCCGGAAACGCCCGTTGCGTGAGGGAGAGGCTGTTGTGTTCAATCTCCTACAAACACCGAAGGGTCCTGAGGCTATTAACGTTACCGTGCCTCGAGGTGCAGCTGTGCAGGGCTCTGCTCCTGCACGGCGGCGCCCCTCGGCCTGGGATCGTCAGCCCAGGGACCCTCAATGCTCTGGGGAGATTGACGCGATAGTCACTATGTGTGTCGCGACGGCTCGAGCATTTTGCGGTGGTGATAAGGCGGCGATACTTGTTCTTCTCCCACAGATTTTTGAGAAGAATGGGCTTCCGCGCATTGTCATCCCGCAGTGCTTTGCCAGCGATACTCACACTGCCCCTCGTCAGGAGCGTCGCGCCCTCAAGCTGCAGCCTCCTAGGCGGGCCTCCACCACCGGTTGAGATGGAGACAGACCATCCCACGTCTCCTCCACCATCTCCACCGCCTGCCTCCACCACCACCGCTCCTCCACCTCCACCGCCTGCCTCCACCACTGCTGACCGCCGTCAGGAAGTCTTGGCCCGACTGCCTCCACTGAGAGAGGAAACTCGCGCCCATCTCGAGTCTCTCTCAGTGGATCAGATCTTTGAACAGCAAGATCGATACCATCAGGCCAATTTCTCTGACGTGACGGACTCCCTCTACCGCCTCCACGTATGCTGTCAGCAGTTTTACGACCGCCACGCCGAGTGTCTGCTTGTGACGAGCGAGAGCCACACCGATGATGTGGCCATTTTAGACTACGTCGTCCGCGCTATATTAAAACATCACGGTCAACACTAGCTGAAGCTAGTTCACCTGCCTTCCATCTGCAGTTCACCCACTACGGGCTCTCCACCCGGAGCCCGTGCCACACCCGTGTGGCAAATCTTATCATCATCATCATCGCCAGATCACTAAATACCGTGGGGGTCACTACCCACTCAGAGCTGGTGTACCTTCCTTAAAAAAAAATTCCTATCGGGATTATTACTCAGGCATATAGCTTAATACCAACATTATATTCATCTTAGATATTTTACTGATGCTCTAAATGAGATTCACGCTGAAAAGTTCTGCACAGAGGTTACTAAAAACTGTGAATGCTTGTGTGTGATTGCATTCAGCACATTTTTACCAAGTGTTATTGTTGTAGTACGTGTTCAGAGCTTAACTCCTTGCTCTTTGTGTTAGCATTGGGTCTGGAGTTCCCTCCAAGACCGGATCTAGAGCATGCAACAAGAACAGGGCATAAAAACTCGGGTCAACCAACTTTACGAGTGTATTGCCATAAAGATATATAGTGCCAGGCACTATACACAATACAGATCAAACACACTATCTGATACACAGAGGATCCAGGTTGGGCTACTGATGACTGGGCAGTTGCAGGTGTCGTCCAGGTGTGGGAGGAGCCCCGTCAGACATGCACTCCCACTGGGGGCACGGGACCGCCATCAGGGGTGGAGTCGTCGGGAGTGGGCTGCTGGGCAGTGTAGAGGGAGGCCTTTCCCTGGTGGGGCCGAATAGGGAGAGCAGGCGTGCTTCCCTGTGCCTGCCCCTGGGGGAGGACTGCTTAATGGTGGGGCTGGGAAGGTCTCGTCCTAGAGTCCTGGGGCCGTTCTGGGGTGACTGGGGGCTGTGGCATCTCCTTCTTCGGGAGTCTGATAGCGAGAGGCAACATGGGGGTGTTGGCTGCAGTGAATGAATCCCTAGGCTCACTATGGAGCCACTCCAGATCCTCTCCAGCTGCACCTTCACTGGCTCTCTGGCTCTGTGGGGGGAGAGAGAGAGAGGTGTCCTACTCGACCTCTGGAGGGGTGAGGAAACCGGCCACAGTCCGTTCCCCAGTTGCTTCCCCGCCACAGGGCCGCGACACGGACGCGTGTCGGTTGGGCAGGACTGGCCACAAGTCGTCCACCTCCTGTCGGCGTTCCCCCCAGAGCGGCACCGCAGTACCGGCCACAAGCCGTACTGGGCACGAGGCAGGATCAGCCATTGTCCGTCCCTCAGCTGCTAGTGTTCCTAACTCGCCAGCACAGGTCATAGCCGTCCCAGAGCTCACCTCCTGTGCCCTCTCGACGTCGGCCACAAGTCACGTCGGGCCAGAGGTAAGGCAGGCCATTAGCTGCCAGGAAGCTATCCTCCCCTGTGCAAACTCAGGCGTCGGCCACAAGTCACGCCAGGCCGGGGTAGCGCAGGCAACTAGCCGCCCAGAAGCTATCCTCCTCCCGGCCACTCAGGCATCGGCCACAAGTCACACCTGGCCAGAAAAAGAGCAGGCCACTAGCTGCAAGGAAGCAATCCTCCCCTGTGCAAACTCAGGCGTCGGCCACAAGTCACGCCAGGCCAGGGTAGAGCAGGCCACTAGCCGACCGGAAGCTATCTTTCCCTGTGCCCCTCAGACGTCGGCCACAAGTCACGTCGGGCCAGGTGTAAAGCCGGCCACAGTCCGCTTCTCCCCTACAGGAGGACCAGCAGCCGGAGAGGACCCTACACCCGAGGCGTGGCAAGGTCTTACCCAAGACCTTGGTTCCCTACGACTCCACCAGGGTGAACAGCTGCCGGACCAGAGCCCCCGCAGACCTTGCAGCCGACGACGGGCCCTGTCCACTACTCCCCCGGCCCGAGGTTCCCGTGAGGCGACCCTGTCGACGACGATGCCATCTAGCAGTTGCCGCAGCCCAGCCCCCCCGGGTTCCAGTACCCTGGGTCCCCTGTTGCCCCAGGAGTTGCCCCGAACACCAAGGCGCGATCTACCGGTGGGCGAGGTCTCCCGAAGTTGCTCCCGGGCCCGATGTCAGGCCCGTCTCCTGGCTCTCTTCGGGCCGAGCCCCTAGCCCCACGGCCACATGTGGGGCCCTGCCCAGGAACGCGCCACTCTGCCCCTTTTTCCTCCGGACGGAGGAATCAACCTGGGCCCACCAGTGGTAACCAAGTGAGTGGACTATATGTATATGTGTGTGTACTCTTAGACCCAGATATTGTGTGCATCGACGGATATCTCACGAGTGATCCCCTGCAGTGTATTCTCAAATTTAATTGACCAGGAACCCAGAATATAAGATTGGACGTGCCCGATAGACAGAACGTGGCCTGACCTATATCTCAGAGGTAGAGTTCCGCCGTCTTGGACAAGTCTTGTGACCATCAGGAAATACCCATTGTGTTGCTGTGCCCTTCCTTTGTGTTTACGCTCTCCCTCCCCTGTGTTCAGTTAAATATTCACCCAGCCCTGTGTCCTGACACGTTTAGTCAGGATATACTAAAATATCGCAGTTCCCCTTGCTAGTGATCTCTACGGGCAACCCTAACCGAGATAGACTTCCGGCCACCAGGTACCTGAAATACAGGTGTAACGTAACTTATATATAGTGCCGTCCAGTGCTGTACGGGTTTTAGAGATTATAGTAAAATCATTCCTGTGTCCTGAAATGTAAATATGTTGTATGTGCCATGAGTGTCGGGTTAATAGTACCATACCTCAACCAGAAGGTATAGTGACAGACAGCATTTGTATACAGTGTTAATTTACCCCCGGCCAACCCATTGTAATGTTTTGTGATGTATTGTTCTTTGTGAAATGTCTGGAATACATGTGTAATATTTACTGCCTTGTTTTTGTGTCCAGTCCTACTCTTTGGAGTTACCTCCCGGTCTAGAATAGGGACCCGCTTTAGCCTGCGTATTTGAGGGCGAGAAACCGACCCACAAATACGTAACATAACAAGATGTATGGCCGAAATTTTACGGCCGAGATCAGCAACCCGAAATTATGAAGGCATAGTATTCCTCTTGTTTTGAGAAAACATCTCAGTTCTGCTACAGTCTATTTCCACATATATTTTAGCTGCGCAGTGGACCATGGCATTATATTTTCCAGGATCATGAGCTGATTTGAAAAGGCGCGGGCATTAGGTGCGGTGTACACACATCATCAGCGCCGCCATGGGCCCCTGGCGGCAGTCATACAAACTATGCCACGCTACCCATGAGAAAGCGCCTCCATATGAGCTCAGTGGGTTCATACAATCTTCGATTGTAGTACCATATGTCCTTCATTTGTTATGTAAGATACAACTTCTTTAAAATCACTTACAATTTTTCATTACAGATGTACATTCACCACCTAAAAACATGACAGTGATCAATATTCCGGCCACATATAATTGCATGTTGACTGTCCCTAAACTGAGATGGACGCAACCTTCCATTTTTATTATACTGTATTTTGATAAAGAAGCCATTTTTTTTTTCGCCTGTATTATATATAGACAAATCAATAAATATCCTATTTTCAGTAAAGTAACACAAAAATTATATAATAGTGGGTAATTCAAGTTGACCCCAGTTTTGCATTTTACACAAGTTATATGGCGAGCAGTGGCTGCAACACTTGCACGCGCACCAAGACGCCCAAGCCGATTCCTCCCCTGCTAACCCTTACAAACCAGGCGAAGAGGTTTTCGTTGCGCACCTCCCCACCCCCAATAAAATTGCCCCTCATTTCATGGGACCTTATACCATCACTAGAGTACCCAACCCCTTCCAAGTAGTCATCGACTGCAACGGAACCTCCCGCACTTACAGGAATCGCCACGTCCGCCCCACCCAGGACTCCCCAACCCCCGCCGCTCCCTCCTCAACCACCCGAGCAAGCTCAACACCTCCAACTCCCTACGAGAAGCCTTTTCTCTATTATTCATCCCCATCCCCTTCCCCATCGGTTTCCACCGCCCCCTCGCCGCTCGAAACTCCTGCACCACGCCCACGCACTACATTCACCCCACCACCACTTCCCCCGCAGCCGCCACGCCGCCCACACCACGTGCTCAGCACACACTCGTAGGAAATTCCACACCGACCACCCCGCGCTCCGCGCCAAGCCTAACCCCCACCCCACCAACCATGGCAACCAACCACACCACACCGCCTCACTCTCCACCCACCCCCACTCCACCATCCCATTCCCTGTCGCCGCTCACTCCACAACTAACCACCACCACTATCCGTTCTGGTCGTATCTCACGCCCACCAGCCCGCTACACCTCAACCCCTACGCCCACCCCTTCGCCCACTAGCAGCCAACCGCCCACCCCACCCCCAAACATCACTCCCATAACCCTTCCCACTCCTCATCTCGCATGGAAAAACCCGCCCCGCCGCACTCCCAGGGGAACACCATCCCCACACTCCACCGGCAATATAAACTGCACCGGACTACCTCTAGCCAGCATTCGCCTCCAAGACACCACCACCACCATGCGCATCACGAGAATCACTTGGATCCCCACCTTCGGGCAACATCAACGCATCAGAAGCACACACCACCTGCTGTGACTTCTCCAGCAAACAAACCACCCTTCCACTCTTCATGTCGCCTATGCCCACCACCTGCACACCAATATACCAACCGACCACTGGACTACCTTCCTAAGTCACCTCGGACCCATCCACCAAACGGCCAACACCAACCTATACCACCTCCAGTCATGGGGTCGTGACTTTGTTACAGGGGAGGATGGTGAAATACAGGAGTTAGGGGTTGGAGCCGCAGACAACACGATGGCCAGTGCAGACGACACCAGCACCCCAACCCCCCCAGTACCACCGGGGGGCCGCCGCTGACACTGAGCGGCTGGGAACAGGAACGGCGCACCTGTATCACTTCCTGGCGCCCCTCTTGCTTCCAAGCGGTGACCCGGAAAGGTAGCAGTTGCCGGCACCTAGTCTCCAGCCGAAGTTCCACTCGCCAGGTAAGGGGTGGAGTTAACAACTCCATGCAACGCCGCGGTATTGGCCACAGTCATACCGCGTATGGGGCAGAGCCAGCCACAGTCTGTTCCCCAGTTGCACCCCTGCTACAGGGCCACGACACGGATGCGTGTCGGCTGGGCAGGACAGGCCATAAGTCGTCCGACTCCTGTAGTCGTTCCCCCCAGAGTAGTGCCGCAGTACTGGCCACAAGCCATACTGGGTACGAGGCAGGATCAGCCCCAATCCGTCCCTCTGCTCCCCGGTACGGGCCATTAGCCGCACCAGAGCTACAGCCTCTTATGCCACTATGACGTCGGCCATTAGTCACATCAGGCCAGAGGTAGAGCGGGCCCCTAGCCGCACTGAAGCTGTTGTCCCCTGTGCCACCACGACGTCAGCCATTAGTCACGTCAGGCCAGAGGTAGAGCAGGCCACTAGCCGCCCTGAAGCTGATGTCCCCTGTGCCACCCCGACATCGGCCATTAGTCACGTAAGGCCAGAGGCAGAGCAGGCCACTAGCCGCACTGTAGCTGATGTCCCCTGTACTACCACGACATTGGCCATTAGTCACGTAAGGCCGGATGTAGAGCAGGCCACAGTCCTCTTTTCTCCTACAGGAGGACCTGCAGCCAGAGAGGACCCCTCCCATGAGCCGTGGCAAGGCCTCGCCCGAGGCCTTGGTTCCCTGAAACTCTACCAGGGTGAACAGTGGCCAAAGCAGAGCCCCAGCAGACCCCGCAGCCGACGTCGGGCCCTGTCTACTACTCCCCTGGCCCGAGGTTCCCGTGTGACGACCCTGTCGGCGCCGCCGCCCTCTAGCCGTTGCCACAGTCCAGCCACCCCGGGCTCCAGTGCCCTGAAAACCGGGGCGTGACTTACCTGTGGGTGAGGCCTCCCTGAGTTTCCCCCAGACTCAACGTCAGGCCCGTCTCCTGGCTCTCTTCGGGGCGAGCCCCTGGTCCCACGACTACGTGTGGGGCCCTGTCCAGGGGCACGTCACTTTGCCCTTCCTCCAGACGGAGGAATCAACCTAGGGCCCGCCAGTGGTAGTGAAGCGAGTGGACTTTACCTATGTGTGTGCTTTCTAAACCCAGATATATGTGTGCATTAACTTATACCATATGAGTGATTTCCTATAGTGTATTCTCGTGCTAAGTGACCAGGAACCCAGAGTATAAGATTGGATGAGCCTAATAGCTAACCTTGGCCTAACTTATATCCCGAGTAGAGTCCCGCGCACCCCTCCCCCCCAGTGAACGAAATGCCACAGTGACCAACAGAGCAATAATATTGTGCCGATTGTGCCATTCCCTTGTTTATTGAAACTCTCCCTTCCCAGCACACAGGCACGCGAGTGAAACACCTCAGTGGCTAACAGAAGGAATAGATATTATTCTCATCGTGCCTTCCCCTTGTGCAATAAACCTCCACCCACCCCAGTGTCCGGGCGCATTAGTTAGGGTGTGTCTGGGCATCTCCAAATGTCCTGCTAGAATACCGCAGTCCTCCCCCCCTTCAGTGATCACTGCGCGGCTGACTCTACCTGAGACAGCCTTCCGGCCGACAAGTATCTATGACACAGGTGTTAACGTAATTTATATACCAGTGCCGTCCAGTGCTATACGAGATTGGGAAATTGTAGTAAATTCATTCCTGTGTCCTGAATCATAAGTGTATTTTATGTGCCATAAGTGCTGGGTAAATAATACCATACTTCTACCAGACGGTATAGTGACAGATTTCCAGTCAAGTAAAACCTTGTGTTAAGTTGTTAACCCATCCCCGGCCAACCCAGCCTGTAATGTATTTGTTGATGTACTATTGTCTCTGGGAAGATATCTGTAATACATGTGTGTAACAGTCACTGCCTTGTTTTTGTGCCCAGTCCTATTCCTTAGAGTTACCGACCTGGTCTAGAATAGGGACCCGCTGTAGCCTGCGTATTTGAGGGCGAGAAACCGACCCGCAAATACGTAGCATAACAGTATGGTTGCCATTTTAGCCCAGTGTCGAAAAACAAGTTTTATTTATATATCGGCCCAACAAGTTTTACATCAATTGGCCCAATATAAACAGAATATTATGGGCAGGAGTCGATCTAATACATGGTTGCCGTTTTCCCTTAGTCCCTTTAAATGCCAGTGCTGGCCCATCATTTCAATGTTTGCTGGGGTTCTGTCCATGGGGTTGTTGGGGTTTATTGCTCACGTAATGCCACTCAGGGATGAGTGAGGCTGGATGTCAGGACCAACTTTTCTAGCCCTGGGCTCCTACGCTCCTCATGGGGAAACAGAATTAGATGATGGATACATGTATATATATGAAATACAGGAGTTAGGGGTTGGAGCCGCCAACCTCATGGTGACCGGGGCAGACGACACCAGCTCCCCCAACCCCCCCCAGATCACCGGGGGATTACTGCCAACACAGCGCGGCTGGGAACTTCCCAGCGCCCCTCTTGCGCCCAGGTGGTGGTCCGGAAAGGTAGCAGTCGCCGGCACCTAGTCTCCGGCCGGAGCACAGCTCATCAGGTAAAGGGTGGAGTTTACAACTCCACACAACGCCGCAGTACCGGCCATAGTCATACCGGGTACGGGGAAGAACCGGCAACAGTCCGTTTCCCAGCCACAGGGCCACGACACGGACGCGTGTCGGTCAGGCAGGACTGGCCAGCAGTCGTCCGTCTCCTGTCGGCGTTCCCCCCAGAGCGGCACCGCAGTACCAGCCACGAGCTGTACTGAGCATGAGGCAGGATCGGCCATAGTCCGTCCCTCGGCTGCTAGTGACCCTAGCTCATCGGCACAGGCATAGCTGTCCCAGAGCTCACCTCCTGTGCCCTTTCAACGTCAACCACAAGTCACGTCGGGCCAGAGGTAAGGCAGGCCACAAGCCGCCAGGAAGCTATCCTCCCGGCCACTCAGGCGTCGGCCATGTCACACCAGGCCCAACGAAGAGCAGGCCACAAGCCACCAGGAAACTATCCTTCCCTGTGCCCTCTCGACGTCGGCCACAAGTCACGTCAGGCCAGAGGTTAGGCAGGCCACAAGCCACCAGGAAGCTATCCTCCCGGCCACTCAGGCGTCGACCACAAGTCAAGCCAGGCCCAACAAAGAGCAGGCCACAAGCCGCCAGGAAACTATCCTTCCCTGTACCCCTCAGATGTCGGCCACAAGTCACGTCGGGTCAGGAGCAAAGCCGGCCACAGTCCGCTTCTCCCCTACAGGAGAACCAGCAGCCAGAGAGGACCCTACACTCGAGGCGTGGCAAGGTCTTACCCAAGATCTTGGTTCCCTACGACTCCACCAGGGTGACCAGCTGCCGGATCAGAGCCCCCGCAGACCTCGCAGCCGATGACGGGCCCTGTCCACTACTCCCCCGGCCCGAGCTTCCCGTGAGGCGACCCTGACGGTGACGCCGCCCTCGAGCAGTTGCCGCAGCCCAGCCAACCCGGGTTCCAGTGCCCTGGGTCCCCTGCTGCCCCAGGAGTTGCCCCAAACACCAGGGCACGACCTACCGGTGGGCGAGGTCTCCCGAAGGCGCTTGCAGACCCGACGTCAGGCCTGGCTCCTGGCCCTTTTCGGGCCGAGCCCTTAGCCCCACGGCCACGTGTGGGGCCCTGCCCAGGAACGCGCCACTCTGCCCCTGTTTCCCTCCTGATGGAGGAATCAACCTGGGCCCACCAGTGTTAACCAAGTGAGTGGACTATCTATATATATGTGTGTATCCTTAGACTCAGTTATAGTGTGCATCGACAGATACCTCATGAGTGATCCCCTACAGTGTGTCCTCAAAGTGAAGTGACCAGGAACCCCGAATAAGATTGGACAGATTGGGCGTGCCGATAGACAGTACGTGGCCTGACCTATATCTTAAAGGTAGAGTCCCGCCGCCCTGGACAGTCTTTGAGATAATCAGGAAATACCCAGTGTGTCGTTGAGCCTTGCATTGGTGTTTACTCTCTCCCTCCCCTGTGTTCAATTAAATATTCACCCAGCCCTTTGTCCCGACGTGCTTAGCCCGGGCATACTAAAACACCACAGCTCCCCTTGCTAGTGATCTTTACGGGCAACCCTACCTAAGATAGACTTCCGGCCACCAGGTACCTGAAATACAGGTGTAACGTAACTTATACTGTATATATATGTAATGCCGTCCAGTGCTATACGGGTTTTAGAGATTATAGTAAAATCATTCCTGTGTCCGGAAATATAAATATGTTGTATGTACCATGACTGTCAGGTTGATAGTACCATACCTGAACAAGAAGGTATAGTGACAGACAGCAATTTTACACAGTGTTAACTTACCCCCGGCCAACCCATTGTAATATCTGTGATGTAATATTGTTCTCTGTTAAAATATTTAGAATACATGTGTAATATTTACTGCCTTGTTTTTGTGTCCAGTCCTACTCTTAGGAGTCACCTCCCAGTCTTGAATAGGGACCCGCTTTAGCCTGCGTATTTGAGGGCGAGATACCGTCCCACAAATACGTAGCACAACAATATAAGCGGCTTCATGTCTCACACGCATTTCTTTAGTACTAATCAACTTCAACCCGCCGTGTCCCGACCGATTTTTCACCACTGACCCTCCCAGTCCCAGCAGTTTTTTTTTTTTTTTTTCTAAACCCCCCGCTTTTTATCCCTATCAGGTTCCTGGGCCGGGCACATTATGTCTGTGCTAGAGTCAGCCACTCTCTCGCTGACCCACATCTTCGCGATGCAGTATTTTTCTTTGATCCCTCTGTGTAAATATACTTTTCATGACAGAATATTGGTTGTGGTGTCATTTTAAAGCTGAATAGTTGTACTTTATCGTAGTGTATTCAAAAGAGAACAAAGACAATAAAATGTCAAAATGACAAGTTGAAGTTAGGCGAAATCCAAAAATTTTATACCTTGCTGAGGAAAATATTCGGCAAAAAAAAAAAAGCTGATAAAGATATGAAAATCTGGTTTAAACTGTGCAAAACTACACTGAATTACCTTTACAATGATATATAGGTTATGATATTTTTTTGCATTTTATTGTGTGGTAAAACGAAAGGAAAGGGATGCACTTTGGTTTCGGCTGGATATTTGTTTCGGTCTTTTTCTTTGATCGGTCAGTGTCAATACACTTTTTATGATAGGATGCTGGTTGTGGTGTTATTTTGAAGCTGAATAGTTGTATTTCATCGCAGTGTGTTCAAAAAGGAGAGCAAAGAAAATAAAAAGCCAAAGCAACAAGTTGAAGTTAGGCAAAAATAAATAAATAAATAAATAAAATTGAAATACAGAAATTAGGGGTTGGAGCAGCCAACCACACGGCGACCGGGGCAGATGACACCAGCTCCCCCAACCCCCCCAAGATCAACGGGGGATTACCGCCAGCGCAGCGTGGCTGGGAGCAGGAACGGCCTACCTGTTCAACTTTCCGGTGCCCCTCTTGTGCCCAGGTGAGGGCCCGGAAAGGTAGCAGTCGCCGGCACCTTGTCTCCGGCCGGAGCACAGCTCTGCAGGTAAGGGGTGGAGTTTATACACAGCGCTGTGGTACCGGCCATTTTCGTACCGGGTACTGGGCAGAATTAGATATTGTCTGTTCCCCAGCTGTTTCCCCACCACAGGGCCGCGACACGGACGCGTCGGTCAGGCAGGACCGGCCAGCAGTTGTCTGTCTCCTGTAGGCGTTCCCCCAAGAGCGGCACCGCGGTACCGGCCACGAGACGTACTGGGCATGAGGCAGGATTGGCCATAGTCCGTCCCTCAGCTGCTAGTGACCTAAGCTCATCGGCACAGTCTATAGCCGTCCCAGAGCTCATCTCCTTGGCCACTCAGGCATCGGCCACAAGTCGCGCCTGGCCTAACACAGTGCAGGCCACAAGCCGCCAGGAAACCATCTCTCCCTGTGCCCTCTCGGCGTCAGCCACGAGCCACGCCAGGCCTAACACAGTGCAGGCCACAAGCCACCAGGAAAGCAGGCCTAACACAGTGCAGGCCACAAGCCGCCAGGAAAGCAGGCCTAACACAGTGCAGGCCACAAGCCGCCAGGAAA
>JAGKTI010001893.1:49707-74964 GCA_018397915.1 Birgus latro | reverse complement strand
CAAAGGGAGGTTGGGGTTTATTGCTCACATAATGCCACTCAGGGATGAGTGAGGCTGGTCACTCTCATCTTAAATGTCAGGACCAACTTGCCTAGCCCCAGGCTCCTACGCTCCTTAGTGGGGCGACACAGGATTGGATAATGGATGGATAGATTTTCCCATCACTACAGAATGGTGGCCAGTACACACTGATGGAAGCATGGTGGTGCGGCGGTGAGGCAAGAAGGCATATATGGCTGCTGGTGAGCTAAGCCAGCCTGCCTCAAGGTCGTTGCTATAGTAACCGTACTCACGCCACACTTCTGAAAAACCTACAACGAAATGGTGTTTGTGGTTGATTGCGGTCGTCTGGGAGTGTTATGATTGTGGAGGTCCAGTATACGCCTTAATTGTGCCACTGCACCTCTGCCACGCATATGGACACATGCAAGAAAAAAAACAAAAAACAAATTGCCTCAAGTCTCTGACTACATGCATTTCACAGACAATCTGAGGCCATTAGCTGTAAGTCGAAGGATTGGTGAGTATTATTTCACATATTTTTTACATTTCTGGTTAAGTTTTAGCTGAAATATAAAGGTTTAAAAGATGATTTTCTCTGAAATGCCTGGCTGGGAGAAGGATCAAGGGAAATATATGCTGGACACCATGGGTTAAGGTCCATGAAGTTCTCCCCCAACCATCAAACCCTCCACTTGAAACTGATAGGAATAAATGAGACGAAACACCATCCCGCATGGAAAAGGAAAGGCTAATGGGTATACACCATGGTCCTATATTAGAACATGACAAGTCTTGAAAGTGAAGAAGTGATGCTGAATGGAAAAGATCCTGTGCAATGTGGACAAGAGCAGACTAACGCAGTTTCTCCCTGACTTGTGAACTCACTGGGTGTGGAAGTTGGTTTGTAAATTAAAGATGAAATTAACTAAAAATTACCAAGGTCAAATATCTACAAATCAGCAGTGAACATATGAACACTGGTAGAAACTAAAATACAACTGTTCCAATTGCCTGAAGTAAATGTGATTATTAATACCACTGTCATGATGTGCATTAGTTAGTAAGAGTATTAAACAAATCATGCACCCAATGGTTCAGCCAAAGCCACACCTAGTGGTACCATAAACAATTCACTGGAGGAAGAAGTGTGTCAAACAGTAATCCAGATTCCAAGTCCATATTATAGGTGATACAGGAGGCTCCATTGCACATCTTGGCATTAATTCTGCACAATAAACTAACATTTTCTTGCATTTCATATGGATAATTTTAAAACTGTCACTGTTGACATCAATGACATAAGAAGATATTATGGTATAATGCCCTGAATAAATTTCTAAAGAGATGCTACAAAGCCTCCTACACCACTCAGAATACTGAGTTCTGGCCCATTTGCTCATAGGCTTAGGAGGCATTACAATGGCTGGTGAGGGGTGCCTCACGTGGTGCCACCAACATGAATAGCGGGTGCACTGCCTGTTTATACAAACATCCCACACTCCCCTCACTATCCCCCAGAAGGATGATGGTGGCTGCCATCCACTGTATTCATATTTCAGATGAACCTGGGGCTACAACTACTACTACCACTACCATAACACTTCATCCTTACTCTATCATTCTTGCACATGATATTACAATTATCCTACTTTCTTGTTATTTTAAGCAATCCCTAGAAATTTCTGAAATGCTATTCATGTAATTCTTATTGATATATGCATGATTAAATAACATTAAGCAGTATGAGAAAGGCCAGAAAAATAAATCACCAAGGATGAACTACTAGAAACCCATATGCTAGTAAAGACTGTGTGCCCTGCTCTACATAGCTTTGGAGCTAAGAAGGCATATGTGGCTGCTGGTGAGCTGAGCCAGCCTGCCTCAAGGTCGTTGCTATAGTAACCGTACTGACGCCACACTTCTGAAAAACCTACAACGAAATGGTGTTTGTGGTTGATTGCGGTCTTCTGGGAGTGTTATGATTGTGGAGGGCTAGTATACGCCTTAATTGTGCCACTGCACCTCTGCCAAGCATATGTGTCCATATGCGTGGCAGAGGTGCAGTGGCTGTGCAGAGGAAGAGTGGCTGTGCGTGATAGAAATGAATGGAGAGAAACTGTGAATGAATAAATGATGACGCAGCCCTGAGGAGATATTCTCCTGCATTTTGTCTGATCAGCTGATCAGGTCAGGTGCAGGTAAGGGGCTGGATACATTATGATGTGGCAGGGGTAAACCAGCTTTGCTGTCGGGCCCTGCTGCGGATGTCACTGGCTGCACGGCGTAGTTGACCCTCGTGCGGTGTGGTGCGGAGAGGATCTGTCCCTTCTCCCCATTAGGACGAAGATGCGAATGAATGTGTATGAGAGGATGAGTAAATTGGTAGTGTGTTGACCTGTCTCGGCTACCTCCCTTTTCTTGGGGGAAGCAGCCTAGGTATATAGATAGATAGATAGATAGATAGATAGTTTATTTTGCACACTGCACCTCAATACCCACTTATATCTTACTGATGCAAACTTTGTCAATATTCGAAAGATAAAAGCAAGATAATTAATACATGTACATTAGCACAAAGCCAGAATATCCAACTGTACCTGGGGCCTTGCCCTTGGACGGGGAGGGAGTGTAATGTGTGGAGGAGACAGATTTCTGGCGGGCACGGCGGGGAGTCTTGACAGGGGTACGGAACCCTTCCCCATCAACACCCCCCTCCTCTAGCACCAGCCGCCGCTTCACACTCTGCAACACACATGTCACTAAACCCTCTACTAAAAAACATATCTAAGCACGATGCCCTCTCTACACAATTCTGTCTGCAATACCATAATCTCTTTAGGAACTTTGTAATCCTAACACCTTCCCCTCCAGTACCTGTTGATTCACACATCACAACTTGTAAAATTAACTACCATATGTCTTAAAACAGATACTATCTGTTTAGAATGCCATACTCTGTCTAATTCTATATGAACAATTAGAACACATTATTGTATCTAGTAGAGGACAGGTCTACTATATGACCAGACTTTTGAAGTACAGTAACTTACTACCAAGTTCATCAATAGTGCACTACACAGCATATGCCATACTAAAACAGGACACCAACAACAGTGTAGTACTTAAGAGACAACCCCATAGGGGCAGCTGCTTACTTGTGGTTAAGAACTCTGCTCAGTATGTGGAACTGGAACTATGCAACCACAAAAACCAAGTTCACCAATTAGTAATCTCTCACCTCCCAAGCCATATTACCAAGCCTACACAACTGTGCCTGCTGTCAAAAGCTAATCTCAATGTTCACTCATCATTAGTGTAGTGTAACTCACCGTAAGTCTTTCCATTCTATAGTACAATCACTGCTTTAATTTGCATTCACTTTCAGTACTCCTGCTCTAACTTCCTAATACTGCATGAACCTTAGCTAACAATTTATATTTCCTGGCTTCAACAACAACACCAGAAGTTTTAAAGTTCAGTGGTTCCAAGTCCACAGTAAATTACATAATACTGCAATTACCAGTCAAAGTGTCACTACCTATAACACTGATTTGCCATCTTCCCCCAAATTACAATACCAGATGTGGTTGCTGATCAACCCCGATCTGTCTGGCTGAGCAGACCCATCAACAGAAGGCTCTTCCCATGCATTGAACCAACATTCCCATGAGGCTGACAGCACCTCCCCACAGCAAGGCATGGGGAAAAGTGTGGAGGTTTGGCTCCTGAATGGAAGACATATTTTGTGTCAATCTGGTTAGCAGGGGCATCATACCAGGCTCCACATCACCTCTGATATCTGGTTATATGGTTACCATCCAGTGTTGTAAACAGTTTCCTAGGTTACAGGAAACCATTAGACTTGCCACTCCGTGTAGAGCTACCCGAGGTGGAAAGAAGAGTAAAGAAGACACATTGGGAAGGATGAAGAACGAGGAGAGGAGGGAAGACACAATGATAAAGGTGAGGAAGACACTACATCACGAAGGGATGATGGTTTTGGCCACAAGAGGTGGTAAAATTTGGTATTTTAAGAGAAATCTGGGCATAAAGACTGCCAGTATGAAAATCACAGTGACAACAGAATGAAAGGACATCTTTGGAAACATCTGTGTGTTGAGAGTAGAGCCCATGTATCACCTCATGCAGGCCAAACATCGGCAGCTCCCCTCTGCATTGTTTTACCAAACATACGGCACACGTACGGTCAAGAGAGGCACCGAACATGTAATTATTAGTCTGGATAAACTCTAAATTATGGTATATCCCCTTCAAGGTGAAATATTAAGACAGCTCCAACTTTTAATTAACACTTTGCCCAGCCAATGTTGTTATTTATATCATCTGCAAAACTCCCATAAGCTGGCTGATGATATTATTTACGTCATCGAAGTGAAATATTCGCCAAAAATCCAATTGTAGTTCGATGTTCATGAGACTAGTTTTAGAATGCATGCCAATGACTTCCCATTCTTCCTGTGCTCTACAAACATCAATGGGTGATACGTATAGATTTATTTAATGTACAGTATGTAGATCATTTTTCTGATGTATGCATTTAGTTATCATTTTGTTGTATGTGTTGTGTTAGTAACAGTTGGTTCATTTTCATTCTTGAATGCATATTACCGTAGACCAAACTCACACAAACAATTAGAGACTAAAATGAAGAAGCACTAACAATATCGTCAGATACAAAATAAAATATGTTTAATATTAAAGGGACAGCACTCTGATGGAGTGCACCCATCCTTCCTTACGGTGTTAGGAATGGTGATGTTTGTTTGCTTATTACTTTATACATACACTGCTGCAGAACAAACCCTTGTGAATGAGACTAAAATGAATAAAACAGCAAAATAATAAGAATAATGTCAAAAATAAAGACAGTATAAACATTTATGCAAACTGCCTACATTTTTATGATGTTAGTAATATTGATATGGATAGTTTGCTCATTATTTTATATATATAAATATATTACGTGCTAAGGGGTCTTTGTATGCAGCATGTGTTAGAAGTGTGATCTGTATGGTAGTGAGACCTGGGCAGTAAAGGAAGAAGATATTCGCAGGTTTAAACGTACAGAAATGACAATGATTAGGTGGATGTGCAGTGCGTCCCTGCGTGCAAGGCCTGGGGGGGCTGGGTTTACAATGGAAGAGTTGAGAGGTAAGATGGGACTGGAGTGTATTGGTGTTGTGATGAGGAGAGGTAGGCTGAGGTGGTTTGGACATGTGGAGAGGATGGGGGATGATAATTGGGTACAGAGGGTGAGAAGTGTTAATATTGGGGGAGGGGGTGGGAGTGGTAGACCGAGAAAGACATGGGACGAGGCCATTAAGTGTGACTTAAAGGTTAAGGGACTAAACAGGGAGGCTGCCAGGGATCGAGCAGCATGGAAAGCCGACATTAGGTGACCAAGGCCGACGCATGCAAGCGTGTTGGAGCCTTCAAAAACGAAACAAAACGAAGCGATTGTAGAACAAACACTTGCAAACGAAGAAAGACTAAAATGAATAAAGTAAAACAAAAAATAACAATGAAAATAAAGTACTGTAAAAACATTTACACAAACTGTCTAGGGTACGTTTTTTCACATGTTGTACATTGTCATGGTACGGGTAATGCTGGTATTCAATTTAACCCTATATGCATGTATTCTTATAGATAAATCAATTGCGAACAATTTAATACAAGAAATGAATAGTGTAGCACAAAAAAATATGGTAAAAAAATTAGAAAAAAGTATAAACATTTGCAAGTAACCACGGACTGCCTGGCAACCCCTAGCCGACCTTGGGGTGTCATGAAGCACACGTGTAAGGCCGGCCAGAGTTAAAGTAATAAATTTTTCTAGGCTAACACAAAGAGCACATGAGAAAGAAACAAAGGCATGGAAAATGATGAAGCTAGGGAAATAACAAGGAATCGAGCTGACTACAGTAATCCCTCCACTATCAGACCTAATAGAGCCAAAGGCATGTCCGGACAGTGGTCTTGTCCGGATAGTGGTCCTGAAGATCCAGCACCGGTCATTCATGACCCTAACATAACCTAAATCAGAAAACTACCTTCCTACCTCCCTACCGGACATGTATAGCACTTATTTAGGTCCCTTTTCACATAAATAATGCACACAAAGCATGAATTAATTGAATTTTAACCAAAAAAAATGATGATATAGAGGTGAGTAAGGCATAGGTGCTCAGAACATGCCACCATAGTATAAGTAAGTATCGGACATGGAAATCATCTTTTTTCACATTTTATGCACTAAATTATTGGATACAAAGAATCAAATACAGTAAATGATGTAAACTGTTACCAAAAAAATGGTTAGGTTAGGTTAGGTTAGATTATGACCAGACATGAAATTCAATGGCATTCGCCTTTTTCACAGCCAGTGCACTAAAATAATGAACACAAAGCAAGAATTCATTTAAATTTAACCCAAAAAAAATGAATCTGTGGTAAGTTAGGCTCAGCTGTTCACTGAGTTGGCAGCTTTGTTTAGGTACTGGACATGAAAATCAATGGCATTCACCTTTTTCACAGCTGGTGCACTTCAATACTAGTGGTAACCATGCATGAAAAAATTAAATTAAAAGCAGGAAATTATGATTAACAAAATGGTTAGGTTATGACCGGACATGAAATTCACTGGCATTAACCTTTTTCACAGGTGGTGCACTTCAATACTAGTGGTAACCATCTATGAAAAAATTAAATTGAAAGCAGGAAATCATGATTAATATTTATGGTAATTTTTTTTACCAATTTACAGCATGCTGAAAACAGGTTAGACATGAAAATCATTATGGAAATCACCTTACACACAAATCAATGGCATTCACCTTTTTTATAGCTTATGCATTTCAAAACCATGCATGAAAAAATTAAATTGAAAGCAGGAAATTATGATTAACATTTATGGGAATTTTTTTTTACCAATTTACAGCATGATGAAAACAGGTTAGACAAGAAAATCATTATGGAAATTATCTTACACACAAATCAATGGCATTCACCTTTTTCATAGCTTGTGCACTTCAAAACCATGCATGAAAAAATTAAACTGAAAGCAGGAAATTATGATTAACATTTATGGGAATTTTTTTTTACCAATTTACAGCATGATGAAAACAGGTTAGACAAGAAAATCATTATGGAAATTATCTTACACACAAATCAATGGCATTCACCTTTTTCATAGCTTGTGCACTTCAAAACCATGCATGAAAAAATTAAACTGAAAGCAGGAAATTATGATTAACATTTATGGGAATTTTTTTTTACCAATTTACAGCATGCTGAAAACAGGTTAGACATGAAAATCATTATGGAAATCATCTTTCACACAGTTTATGCATGAGATTAATGATACGGAAAGAACAAAACAAGGAATTCTGATGAAGTTAGGGTACTTACGAGAATGATGCCGCCATCCTGATGTATAACCCGCTCGGTCACCTCAGACTCTGACAGTAAGACCTTGCACCTGACACACCTTAGCACTTCCGCTGCACTTTACACTCACAAGCACTTTCCACAATGTTTTCTTTTGCATACCTTGCATCACATCACTTCACTGCACTGTACATAACAGTAAATTCCCGTGTGGTCTAGTGACGAGTCCTGGAGAATTTAGTCAATCTCAGCATACTTAGGAGTAAACATCATCTTCCTCTCCACGTTCCGTCTGGTTTTCGAAGCGAAATCAGCCGTGTACTGCTGCAGTTTGTCTCAGGACTTCTTGATATCAAACAAAGTGGAGCGAAGAAGGTTGAATTCACGGAGGATCCGTGATGTCAGGCACCCGGCGTCCACCTTCTCCAATACCTCCCTCTTCTTCTCCAGAGTCAGAACCACTTTCTTCCTCTTCTCAGGTGGCGGGCCCATCATCACACACATGATGAAGGTGTAGAGCAGCAGCAAGCCCTGCAGGAAGTAGGGTATCACCACAAAACCAAGCACATCAGAAGTCATTTTGAGAGCGTGCTGATGAGCCAGGAGCGGAGCAGGAAATGAGACCGTGACAGAGGCGGGAGGCGCGAAAACAGCTGTTCGGCACGCGCGGGAAATTCAAACTGAAGCGGTCCCAAAAAAAAAATGTATATTTTTCGAATTTTGGGGCATTTTGTGGGTCGGACAGCCTACGA
This sequence comes from Birgus latro, assembly GCA_018397915.1. Lineage (NCBI taxonomy): Eukaryota > Metazoa > Arthropoda > Malacostraca > Decapoda > Coenobitidae > Birgus > Birgus latro. Next base: position 66,799 of record JAGKTI010001893.1, on the reverse strand, counting down.
TGTCCGAATAGTGATGCATCCGGATAGTGGACGTCTGGATAGTAGGGAGATTACTTTTATACAACAAAGTATATGACCAAGGTCTGGTACACCCCTTAAACCTCCCATCAGACTGACTGACGAACAGATAAATAGGAAGCCACATGTGGAAAAGTGTACAGGGAGTCCCCAATAAACGAAAGGGTAAGGTACTTTCAGTACAACAATACAAAATGCAGACAGACACATCCCGAGAGGCAACAGAAAGAGAGACAACCCCAACTTCACACTGGATATCCAAGGCCCCATCAGTTAATGGGACACACTATGACACTCCCCAACAACCCAAACACAAGAAACCATACAACAAATACAAGAACTCAACACTCAAACAATAAAATATCAGAACGGCAACATTAAATTCGAATAATTATCTCCAAACATTTGATCACAAAACAAACACCTGCAAACTCTACAGAACACTAAACAGAATCACACTCTCCAACAGCAACACTACACAATTACATGCTGCTATCACAACAAAATACACCATACCTGCGCCCCCAACGTGATGACCGATGTGTCATCCAATGCAAGAGACAGTTCCCCACAGACGCAGAATTCACATCTTTCATTTACATCCAGATAATGCGCATCATTAGCAACCTTAAGCACTCATCTGCCTTCAGACCAGACAAAATGAGCGACATACACCTTAAACACCTTGGACCACAAGACAGACAAGCACTCATCAACATATCAAACTAGAGCTATTCACACAACATAATACTCAACATCTGGAAGCACGGCACCATCATCACTATCCCCAAACCCAACAAAGACCCCACGTTACCTTCCCCAAACCAACCCACCACACTCCTCTGCACCCCCTCCAAAGTCACTGAATGACTATTACAATTAGTTATACCTCACACACTCCTAGCCCCATCACAACATGGCTTTAGGCCACTACACTCCACAAACACTCTTCTTACAGACCTTACACAGAGAGTTTTCGATGGCATCAAATCAGCTAGGCCACCACACAGAACACTCCTAGTTACACTAGACACAGGCAAAGCATTTCATGCCACATCACACCACAACCTCACAAACAAAATATTCAACACAAACATGCAAAATAAAACAAAAAATGGCTGGCAAACTATTTAGTAGGCAGATGTGCACATGCATTAAATCACGCTTTACTGATCTACCAGAAGACCCGCCGACATGTCGTAAAAATGACCCCGCTAATACCAATACACCAGTCCTGTATGAGACAGCCCTAGCATGTATTCAATATGGACGGTGGGTGTTAAGCGCCGAAGTGGTGACATGTAGATTGTAGGAGGACGACTGGGCCTTGATAGCAGGCTGTGAAGCCTATGCCCAGAGTCGGACACATAAAAAAAAAAAAAAAAAAAAAAAAAAAAAAAAAAAAATGCAACATTTGCCAGTCAATCTTCGAACATACTTCACAAATGGCGTCCACCAAGGATCTGTTTTGTCCCCTACTCTCTTTAACCTATACATGCAAGACATACCCACACCCCACACACCACAAACAGACACAGCTTGCTACGCAAACATCATAACACTTACAGGTACACATCAAAGTGCACACACAGCAGCATACATCCTCCAACCTTACCTCAACACACTACACGAATGATTCACCACAAACAGGCTCAAAATAGCCCAAGCTAAATCTACTGTGACCCTTCTCACAAACTGGACAGTAGAACGTAGTCACATTCCACAGTTGTAAGAGGTGACGAAAAGGGTTGGTGGTGGGTTAGTGCCCCACCCTGTAAAACAACTAACTAAAAATAAGAACAAGAAGCCTCAGACCAGGACTGACCAAAAGTTGACGAACAAGGACCAGACAAAGGACGTGGTAAACATTGCAACGTGGAATGTAAGGGGTATGAATGATGAGGTGAAAGAGAGAGATTGTACAGGTGCTTGAGGGTGTGAAAGTGGATATACTGTATGTGGACTAACTGAAACTAAATGGAGAGGAGAGTGTGAGAGAATGGGAGTATGGATGGGGTATATGCACAGGAGTAGGTGAAAAAGAGAGGACAAAAGAAGGAGTGTGTATTGCTGTGAGTAACAGATGGAAGGAGAATATAAGAGTATGGATCAGTTGGGTCAAGGATTGTGTGGGTAAGAGTGAAAGTTGGACTACAATTGTGGGTGATTGTGAGCGTGTATGTGCCAACGCAAGATCGTGTAAGAAGAGTTCTGGACAAATGTGGAAGCCTGCTTGGAAAAGTTTGAAGAGAGAGAGTTTCTGATTGGAGATATGAATGGAAAAGTAGGGAATGTGAAGGAGGATGGAGTGGTTGGTGAGTGGGGTGTGCATGCAGTGATGTATGAGAATGGCAGTGCTTTAGTGGAAATTTATGCCGGGAGGGGGTTGGCAATAGCTAATACCCTCTTCAGGCGCAAAATGTTCCATAGATATACATGGCGAGTGTTGAGAAGGGTGGATGGTGAACTGAATGAATGGAAGGCAATGATTGATTGTGGGTGTGTGGATGAAAGGATGAGAAGATGTGTAATGGATGCAAGAGTATTTAGAGGTTGGAAGAGTGGACTTTCTGACCAGTCAGAATCTGGGTCCAAACAAAATGGAGGAAGAGAAGAAGGGAAGGACAGGAGGAAAAGGAGTGTAGAAAAGTTACAAGAAGATGGAATAAAGGCTGAAAAGAAAAGAAAAGTGGAGGAGCGACTGAGTAAATATAGATTGAAGCAGATGGGGGACGTGGAAGGTGTGTGCAAAATATTCACAGAAGAAATCTGTGCAGCATGTGAGGTGGTGTGTGGGGTGAAGAGAAGACGAAAGAGGGTTCAGGAAACAGCATGGTGGACTGAACAGGTGAGAGAGGCTGTGGCACAAAAGAAGAAAGCATACAATGAGTGGATGAGGAACAGGGGCGTTGAAGTTGACAGACGAAAGAGATAGTTATATGTATAGAGGAGGAGAGAGATGAAAAGATTGGTAAGGGAAAGTAAGAAGAGAGTGGATGAGGAATTTGGAAGGAATTTGAGTGTAAAGTGCAGGGAATGTAAGAAAATGTTCTGGAAAGAGGTAAAGAGAGATAGGCAGGGTGCCAACAAAGTTAGTTGGGGTGTGAAAGATAAAAATGGTAAATGACTAGTGGAGAGGGAAGAAAAGTGAACAGATGGAGAGAACACTTTAATGAATTGTTGAACATAGAGAATGAAAGTAATGCAAGTATAAGTGGCTGGGGAATGGCTGGGAGAAGGAGGGTTGTGAGAAGAGAGGAAGAAATCAGCAGGAGGGAATTGGGGGAAGCAGTGAAGAAAGTCAAAATGAGGAAAGCCCCAGGAATTGATGGAGTGTGTGGTGAAATGCTGAAGCATGAGGGAGATAGTAATAGAATGGATATGGAAGATATGCAGGTTGGCCTGGGAGGAAGGTAGAGTCCCAGAGGATTGGAAGTCAGGTATAATTACTCCCCTATACAAAGGAAAAGGGAAAAAAGAAGTGTGTGATAATCATAGGGGCATTTGCCTTCTTAATGTAATAGGAAAAGTATATGGTAGGATACTTATTGACAGAGTAAGGGAAATAACAGAGGAATTAGTTGAAGAACAGGGAGGTTTTTAGGAAGGAAAGAGGCTGTGTAGACCAGATATTCATTCTTAGATCTTTAGTGGAAAAGTTTCTATAGAAAAGAAAGAATTTGTATGCAGCTTGCATGGATTTGGAGAAAGCATATGACAAGGTGGACAGACAAGGATTGTGGAAAGTATTAAGAATATATGGAGGAGATGGGAAGTTGTTGAAGGCAGTGAAGAGTATGTATGAGGGTGCTAAGGCCACAGTGCGAGTGGATGGCAAACTAAGTGAATTTTTCCATTTGAAGGCTGGATTGAAACAAGGATGTGTCATGTCTCCATGGTTGTTCAATCTGTATATGAATGGGGTTATAAAAGAGATACAAGGTCAGGCAGTGGATGTCGGAGTAGCCCTAGAGAGAGAGAGAGCAGTATTTGGAAACTCCCTGTACTGTTGTTTGCAGATGATACTGTGTTGTTGAGTGAAGACGAAGTAGAGCTGCAAGGCTTGACAGATGAGTTTGGGAGTGTGTGTAAGAAACGGAATCGAAAGGTGAATTTAGAGAAGAGTAAAGTGATGGTCTTTGAGAGAAGTGAAGTCAGTGAATGTACAGTGAGATTGGATGGGGAGGATATGGAGAATGTGAGTGCATTCAAGTACTTGGGTAGCGTGATGAGTAAGGATGGAAGTCTCGAGGGTGAAGTGCTTGAAAGGGTGCAGCACGGAAGGAAGGCTGCTGGTTCCTTGAAAGCAGTGATAAGAAACAGGGAAGTGAGCTTGGATGTGAAAAAGTTACTGCATGACAGTATTCTGATACCAGCTCTAACCTATGGAAGTGAAGCTTGAACCTTGTTACAGAAGTCAAGAGTGAGTACAGTGGAAATGAGTTATTTGAGAGGAGCATGTGGAGTCACATGGAAAAACAGACTGACAAATGAGGAAGTGAAGGTGCATTGTGGCGTGGATGTGAATGTGATAGGAAGCATTAGGAGAAACACGATAAGGTGGTTTGGGCATGTGGAGAGGATGGAGAGTGAGAGACTGACGAGAAGAGTGTATGTGAGTGAGATGGAGGGGGGGGGAGGCCGAGGATGATATGGAGGGATGGAGTGGAGAGGTATTTGACAGGGAGGTGCGAGCTGGGAGCAGGGCAGTGAAATGGCGGGGGACAGAGCAACATGGAGGCAATTTGTTTGTGGTCACCCCGTGCGGGATTGAGGCGTCTGGCAATAGACAGATAGATACATAGATAGATAGACAGACCATTAACAACACTCCCATACCACAAACACACACACTCATACACAAAATTCATGGTGTAACATAAAATGCATCGATGTGATTTAAACAACAGATCACAAACATTAAATATAAAATAACACAAAGACAAAACCTTGAAGTCTCTTGCCCATACAACATTTGGACACAAAGAAACACCACCACAGTATACAAACAATATATAAATTCAGTGATGAATTAGGCAATCACTGCTTTGGCTTCCAACCTCACAAAAACACACAACGACACTCATCAGACCATACAGAACAAGGCCCTAAAAATAATCACAGGCTGCACAGCTACTACACCCACAGACCACCTACACCAAGAAACCAAAGTCTTAAAATTCAAGGATCATCTAGACATGAGAGGCACCCAAAGTCCCACCACAGCCTCAACAAAGAGCATCACACTCTCCAACAGCAACACTATACAATCACACACTGCCATCACAACAAAAGACACCATATCTTCAAACAAACAACAAGCAGACCTGGAGCGGTGGCATCTTCGCCGTGGGTCTACCCCCCAGAGGCTGTCGAAGAGAAGAGGAGGACAGCATGGGGGCCAAACCACCGCCCCCCACACCCCCCGGCCACTCACGGGGCCCCGAGAACCTGGGAGTGGCTTCGGTCACCGGGGCAAGTACCACATCTCTCCACACACCACACATAACACCACCATTTTTTCTACTCCGAGAAATGACTCCCCAGTGGTCATTTCTCGACGACTTCTCACCGGGGACACTGAGAGCAATTCAGGACCCCCCAACAAATACACACGTCCAACATGCTCAAAACCTATTACGTCAAGTCGACAGACAAAGGGTTCAGTTCAGTGCAATTCTTGCAAGAACTGGACCCATTACACCTACACAACACTTGAATCCAAAAAAGACTACACAAACACCTAGACCTGCTCTTTATGTTCCTTCCCCCCACCCACTAACCCCCTCACCAACCTTACTCCTACTTCCCCCACACCACCTCAACCTAACCCACCAATCCTCCCCACACCATCCAATCCCCTAACCCCTCCCATCCCACCCCAAACTAATCCACCACAACCCTTAATTCCACCACAACCTTCTCCTACCCCTTTCCCTCCACCCTCACCACCACCTCCTCTCCGTGCTGCAGCACCCAACACACACCGCACACATAATATAAACATTCTCCAACTAAACATAGATGGCATAAACACAGAAAAACAAGAGCTCACACAATTCATCAAACAACACAACATACACACTGCCATCTTAAAACATACACACTGCCATCTTACAAGAAACAAAACTACACACAACACAAAAAACACCTACATTTCATAATTTCACCACCATCAGACAAGACCGAGCCGACGGCAGTGGCAGTGGACTCATCACCCTGGTACACAAATCCGTCAACTTTTCAGATACCAGTACACACACAAAATCACTTCTCCCCCCACATGACACTATGACAGAAATACAATCAATTAAAATTAGCACTGGTAACAAATCACACACAACAATCGCCAACATATACATTCCCCCCCAACCATCCCCCACAGTACCACACAATTACTCTCCACAAATAAACCACATCATTAACAAACCCAACATCATCCTGGGTGGTGATTTCAACGCCAAGGCGATGGCCTGGTATGTCAACAACCCTGACACAGACAGAGGACTGGCACTACAAACCCAGACAGACCATCTTTTCATACTGAATCATCCCAATCATCATACCGATATCCCACACCAAGCCCTTTTCCTCCCATCATCCCCAAACATCATCTTTTGTTCCCCAAACCTCACCCACACAACTTCCTGGAGAGTTTTGACCACCTCCCGATCATCATCACTACCAAAACCAGAATCACCCCAGCTGGCCACAGACACACACACACACACACTAATTATAAGTCAGCCAACCGGGAGGCCTTCACAACTGAAACAGAACAACACTTTGAAACATTTAACAGTACATTCATCACAAACATCAACACCGCTGTGCACATTTTCAATACAATTATACAAAATGCAGACAAAAGACACATCCCTAGAGGCAACAGAAAAGGACACAACCCCAATTTCACACCAGAAATTCAAGGCCTCATCAGACAACGGGACACACTACGGCACTCCCGAACACCACATACGCATGACACCATACAACAAATACAAGAACTCAATACTCAAATAAACAATACAATATCAGAACAGCAAACACTAAATTGGAATAATTATCTCCAAACACTTGATCACAAAACAAACACCAGCAAACTCTACAAAACGCTAAACAGCATCACACTCTTCAACAACAACAGTACACAATCACACGCTGCCATCACAACAACAGACACCATACCTTCAAACAAACAACAAGCAAACACTCTCATCAATCATTTTTCACATGTCAGCCATCTAAACCCCCATCGTGATGACCGACGTATCATCCGACGTAAGAGACAGTTCCCCACAGACCCAAACTTCACACCTTCCACTTACAACCAGATGAAGCACATCATTAACAACCTCAAGCACTTGTCTGCCTGTGGACCAGACAACATAAGCAAAATACACCTTAAACACCTTGGACCACAAGGCATACAAGCACTCACCAACATATCAAACTACAGCTGCTCACACAACATAATACCCAACATCTGGAAGCATGGCATTATCATCACTATCCCCAAACCCAACAAAGACCCCCACATTACCTTCCTCACACCACCCCATCACATTCCTCTGCACCCCCTCCAAAGTCATTGAAAGACTGGTACTACTAGTTACACCTCACACACCCCTAGCCTCATCACAACATGGTTTTAAGCCACTACATAGAACACTCCTTGTCACACTAGACATTAGTAAAGCTTTTGATTCCATCCCCCACCACAACCTCACAAACAAAATATTCAACACGAACATGCACAATAACACAAAAAGATGGCTGGCAAACTACTTAGCAGGGAGATATGCACATGTAACTTATTGCTGGTCAGTCCTCGAACATCAGAAACTTCACAAATGGCGTCCTCCAAGGATCTGTTTTGTACCCTACACTCTTCAACCAATACATGCATGACATACCCACACCCCACACACAAAAAATACACATAGATTCCTATGCAGATGACATAACACTTACATGCACACACCAAAATCCAAACACAGCCGCACACATCCTTCAACCTTACCTCAACACACTACACGAATGGTTCACCACAAACAAGACTCAAAATAGCCCCAGCCAAATCTACAGTGACCCATCTCACAAACTGGACAGCAAAACACAGTCACATTACACACCTCACCATAGACAACACTCCCCAACCACACACACAAAATCCTTGGTGTAACATACAATACATCAATGTCATTTAAACAACACATTACAAACATCAAAAATAAATTAACACTTAGACTCAATGCATTGAAGTCACTTGCCCATACAACATTTGGACACAACAAAGAAACCACCACAACGGTATACAAACAATATATACGTTCAGTGATGAATTATGCAAGCCCCGCTTGGGCTCCTAACCTCACTAAAACACACTATAACACTCTTCAAACCATACAAAACAAGGCCCTAAAAAGAATCACAGGCTGCACAGCTACTACACCTACAGACCACCTACACCAAGAAACCAAAGTCCTCAAAGTCAAGGATCATCTAGACATGAGAGGCACCCAAATTCTCGCTGCAGCCTCCACAAGCCCACAACATCCACTACACTACATGGCAGCACATCCACACACACCAAGGAACATCAAAACAACACCCAGCACACAATATCATACACAAATACTATCATCTCTTCCCCCCTTCCTGCCTCAGACCAGCTTCCAGAAGCATATTCATAATCAAATCACTCGCTGTTCCATCAAGTCACTAAAAGGCAACACACAGCTGCATGCACGGCATCCAGATATCCATCCTTCCGAACGCTATTTCTCCCGTGAGGACAGGGTCCACCTGGCCAGGCTGAGGTGTGGACACCATCCAGCCCTCTTAAGTTATCAGAAGAGAATGGATGCCTCGGTCGCTGCCGCCTGTCCAGGATGTAACACAGCACCCCATACTATTAAGCACATCATGGAAGACTGCATTGCACACAATCACCTATGCCAACAACACAACATACACTCCTTAAGAGCACTGTGGGAAAGCCCGGTCTCGGCCATGGCCTTCCTTGGGGACTCGGGGCTGTTCGGCCAGACTGCCTAGGGAACAACTACTACTACTAGAAACAACAAGCACTCTTCATGTCATCATCCACTTTTCACATGTCAGCCATCTAAACCCCCACCGCAAAGACCAACGTGTCATCCAGCGCAAGAGACAGTTCCCCACAGACCCAGACTTCGCACCTTTCACTTACAACCAGACGAAGCACATCATTAGCAACCTTAAGCACTCATCTGCCTTCGAACCAGACAATATAAGCAAAACACACCTTAAACACCTTGGACCACAAGGCATACAAGCACTCAACAACATATCAAACTACAGCTACTCACACAACATAATACCAAACATCTGGAAGCATGGCATTATCATCACTATCCCCAAACCCAACAAAGACCCCACGTTACCTTCCTCACACCACCCCATCACACTCCTCTGCACCCCCTCCAAAGTCACTGAATGACTGGTATTACAACTAGTTACACCTCACACACCCTTAGTCCCATCACAAAATGACTTTAGGCCACTACACTTCAAAAACACTCTTCTTACAGACATTACACTGAAAGTTTTTTATGGCATCAATTCAGCTAAACCACCACACAGAACACTCCTAGTCACATTAGACATTAGCAAAGCATTTGATGCCATCCCTGCCACAACCTCACAAACATAATACTCAAAACAAACATGCACAAAACACAAAAGATGGCTGGCAAACTATTTACCAGGCAGAAGTGCACGTGTAACATTTGCTGGTCAATCTTCGAACATCAGAAACTTCACATATGGCATCCACCTAGGATCTGTTTTGTCCCTTACTCTCTTTAACCTATAAATGCACGACAGATCCACACCCCACACACCATAAATACACACAGCCACCTATGCGAATGACATAACACTTACATGTACATACCAAAGCACACACACAGCAGCACACATCCTCCAACCTTACCTCAACACATTACACAAATAGTTCACCACAAACAGGCTCAAATTAGCTCCAGCCAAATCTACAGTGACTATGTTCTGTACAGCAGAACATAGTCATATTCCACACCTCACCATAAACAACACTCCTCTACCACACACACACACAAACTCTAAATCCTTGGTGTGACATATAATACAACAATGTCATTCAAACAACACATCACAAACATTAAAGGTAAATTAACACAAAGACTCAACACCTTGAGTTCACTTGCCCATACAACATTTGGAAACAACAAAGAAACCACCACCACAGTACACAAACAATACATACGATCAGTGATGAATTATGCAAGCCTCGTTTGGGCTTCTAACCTCACTAAAACACTCTACAGACCATACAGAACAAAACTCTAAAAATAATCACAGGCTGCTCAGCTACTACACCCATAGACCACCTACACCAAGAAACCAAAGTCCTCAAAGTCAAGGATCACCTAGACATGAGAGGCACCCAAATTCTTGCCACAGCCACCACAAACCTACACCATCCACTACTCTACATGACAGCACATCCACACACACCAAGGAACATCAAAACAACACCCAGCACACGATACCATACACAAATACTGTCATCTCTCCCCCCTTGCCTGCCTCAGACCAGCTTCCAGAAGCATGTCCATACTCAAATCATTCTCCGCTCCATTCAGTCACTCAAAGACAACACACAGCTGCAAGCACGGACTCCTGATATCCACCCTTCTGAATGCTATCTCCCTTGCCACCCTTCTGAATGCTATCTCCCTTGTGAGGACAGGGTCCACCTGGCCAGCTAAGATGTGGGCATCATCCAGCCCTCTTTAGTTATCAGAATTGGCTGGATGATTCCGTCGCTGATGCCTGTCCAGGATGCAGCACAGCACACCATGCTGTTAAGCCATGGAAGACTGCATTGAACACAATCACCTGTGCCAACAACACAACATACACTCCTTGAAAGCTCTATGCAAAAGCCCAGTCTTGGCCGTGGCCTTCCTTAAGGACTCAGGGCTGCTCGGCCCCTCTGCCTAGGGAACAACTACAGTGAAAGCTTGATTATCCAGGCTTCAGTATATCCGGGCCGTGACCGAATGGTTCAGTGGTACAGTACTACACAGAATTATTCTACGTTAGCTCCGGTTTAAACAGGAAGCATTCGGTTGCTAGCGAATGAAGTACAGGTAAACGAGCATGAGTCTGCCCTCCAACCCACACCACCTGCTCACAACCCGATCACAAGGGTGGTAGGGTGGAGTCTGGTGAGGCGACTGATAACCTAACCTAGCCTAACCTTCCTTAACTACCTAATAATTTAACCTATCCTAACCTAACCTAACCTAGGCTCCAGTTGAAAAACTGGGAAAAGAAATCCATTTTTGAGTACATTGAATACGTTTCTTCCATTATGCTGGAAACCGTTGTAAGTACGGCCTGAAGAACGTGATGTAGTAAAGGAGGAAATCTTTCAGCAAGAAAAGGTAATTTACCACCTTCAAAATAGAAATATACAGAAAACAAACTAGAGGAATATGAAATGAATCGGTAAAGTCTTTAGGCTGTATGCTTAGCTGAAAATTTATGGGTTTCACAATTTTAGGGGAAGAAATGAAACAAAAATGTTTGCTAATCAGAAGAAAACTACTCTATCATCTCACGTGTTCTCTTAAGACAGAATTCAGTTTAACATTCTTCGTTAGATATCACGTTTCCCAACATATATCCAACATATATCGGACTGGCAGAGCATAGTTACTTCTGCCTCTTTCAGTTAAGTGTACATTTACTGTTCATTCTTTTGTTCGTTCTTAAGTGTGTGTGTGAGAGAGAGAGTACTGATACAAACAATAATGTATTCCATTAACCCCTTGACAGCTGCCAGCCTTGAACAATGCTTTACTGTACCGGTGTCAGTGATGTTGAGTTAGGGAACTATAAAAAAACTACGAACAATTATGGGAAGGGAACAAAGGGCACTGGTATGTTTACACGGCCCTACTCTACCGTCCCAAGCAGCCAGGCGGCCACTTCATCTCAGATGTTTTTGCCAATATGTTTAAAAGCTAATGTAACATGCGCCCTAATTTTGAGGAAGTTTCTTCCATTATGCCAGAAACAATAGTAGGTAAGGCTTAAGGAACATTATAATAATAAAAGAGAAAATCTTTCAACGAAAGAAAGGTAATTTTGTAAGGCACTGCATCCAATAAAGATACCAAATGGGTCCATGCAGACGATCTAAAGCGTGCACCATGAGGCCTAGTGTTGGAAGTGTCACTTGTACAGCCTATTGCTACCCCTCCTACTCCACAAATCACTCAATCTATCCCACTGCTGCCAACAAACGTAAGGCACTGCACTTCTCCAGTAGCTATTTAAGGAGTTTATTATAAGACAGCTCACCACAGTGTTCCCCTCGTGAGCCCACACCTGGGACTGACTGACATCTGCTAGCCTGATCGTGGGAGACAGATCTGACTCATCAATTTTAAGATCTAGCAGTGGGGATATATAGGGGGGATATTACAGTGGGGGTACATATGCAGTGGGGGCAGGCATGGATATACAGTGGAGGGGGGGGCGGGGAATAGATATACAGTGGGGGTACAATTTATTACCCTCAAAATAGGCAGAAAAATACAGAAAATAATCTTAGAAGAGTACGAATTGAATTGGTAAGGTCATTAGGCTGTATGCTTAGACGAAAATTTATGGGTTTCACAATTTTAAGGGACGAAATAGAATGAAAATGTTTACTAACAAAAAAATACTTTCGTGTTACGTGTAGCATCCAGTTCCACATTCTTTGTTCAATGTCGCGGATCCCAATATATTTCGGACCGACAGAGCATACAGTTATAATTTTCTGCTCCTAACAGTTCTGTGTACATTTACTGCTCATTTTGTTCATTATGTGTATGTGTGAAAGAGTACTGATACAAATAATTATGTATTCCATTAAACCCTTCATAGCTGCCAGACTTGAACAATGCTTTACTGTACCGAGGGCAGTGACAGAGTCAGGGAGCTATAAAAAAATTGCAAACAATTATGAGAAGAGAACGAAGGTCACTGGTATGTTTACACAATCCTTTTCAACCATCCCAAGCAGCCAGAAGGTCACTTCATCCCAGATGTTTTCGCCAACGTTTAAATGCTAATGTAACACGCGCCATAATTTTATTCTTTCATGAACCATAGCAAATCACGAGATGGGTTTAGGAAAAATAAATAAATAAATAAAAATGTGCACCAGACAAGTCTTATCATATCTGAAAGAAAAAGAAACTGATTCTAGAACTTAGAGAAAATGGTTCTGGGGCCTGCCACGGGAGCACGCAAGTTTATGAACTCACGGGCATTGACAGGGACAAACATACGCTTGACTGTGAGCAATAAAAGAACCTTACCAAATCAGTTCATCCTGATATTCTGTTATATATTTCTGATTACTTCTGGGCTGGCAAATAAACAATTCTTGTTAAACCTGTTTCCTCAATGTTTTTAGCTGTTCTAGTGCGAAAACTCATTTGATTCATTAACGTAATGGCGGAAGCTACTGTTTTGTTTAACTAAACCTGGCTTAACTGCACCTAACAATTTAACCTAACCTAACCTCCAATTGGGAAGCTGGGAAACGAAATCCACATCTGAACAGGTTGAGTTTCTTCCTTTGCGCTGGAAACAATCGTAAGTACAGCTTAAGGAACGTGACACTAATAACTTGGAGGAAATAGTCAGAAAAATACAGAAACAAGCTGGAGGCATATGCGAAGATTTGGTAAGGTCTTTCTGCTATGTAAAGTGAACATTTACCAGTAAATACACCAGTCTAACAGTACTTGTTTTTCTGTTACCGCCGGATTAATTGTGATTTTGGACTATTCAGGCACCCTTCACACCATGTAGCCCAGATAAATGGGCTAGCTCTGTACTAATACTACTACCCACACCATCCACTACACTACATGGCAGCACATCCACACACACCAAGGAACATCAAAATAACACCCAGCATATCTCTCCCCCCTCGCCCACCTCAGACCAGCTTCCAGAAGCATACCCATGCTCAAATCAATCGCCACTCCATTCAGTCACTCAAAGACAACACACAGCTGCATGCACGGCCTCCTGATATCCACCCTTCTGAATCCTATCTCCCTCGTGAGGACAGGGTGCACCTGACCAGGGTGGGATGTGGGCATCATCCAGCCCTCTTGAATTATCAGAAGAGGCTGGATGACTCTGTCACTGATGCCTGTCCAGGATGCAACACAGCACTCCTTACTATGAAGAACATTATGGAAAACCTCATTGCACACAATCACCTGCGCCAACAACACAACACACACTCCTTGACAGCTTTGTGGGAAAGCCTGGGCTTGGCCGTGGCCTCCCTTTGGGACTCGGGGCTGTACGGACAGACTGCCTAGGGAAGTACTACTACGAATACTACCATGGGGACATAACACAACCTTGTCGCACGCCCACACTGATCGTGAACCATTCGCTTAGATGCCAATTTACCCTTACACATGCTTCACTATCATCATAAAACTCTTGACGGCACCGACTACATACAAATACCGGACAGAAACTTGGTAGACTAGTGCTGATGTCTGTGAGCGTTGTGTCTCGAGAGTAAATGTAGAAAAGAGTAATGTGTTGGTGGCCAAAACAGAAGGTGAATCCCAGTGTGATGTTACAGTGAATGAAGAGAGACTGGAACTGGTGAGAGTTCAAATACAGAGGGCTCACACAGTACACGAGTGGATGGACAGTCCACGACCTCGCGCACTGTGAATACATGATCTTATGGGAAAAATAGCATATGGGTAGGTCTTCCTCAAACCTTGATATTTTTTTTTACCTTACAGACATAATAAAGGAAAAATTTGGAAGACATATACTACATATATTGATAAAATAACAAAAATTGGGTCAGTCACCTTAAAAACAGTAGATGACAGGCCTGGTGGACTTAAATAGCAGGGGTTCCGACGTGCAGCAACACACTTAGAGTGCCCATCCATCATCCACTGCAACAAAGCTTTCCTCTTCATAACTAGACTTGTGACTAATGTCACACCAGGAGCATCGCTGGGGGGGGGGTCACATACAGTAGTCTGGGAAAATAGCAGTTTTGGGCCAATCCTTGCCTCTGCCTTGCATATTGTGGGCTAAACTCACACATTCAAAGTTATATCGTTATGATTTTGGTCATTCGTGTACTATCCAATTCGCGCACTGTGATCACACGTACTGTGCGAACTCACTGTACCTTGGTACAGTGAAAGAAAATAGAAAATGTGCAACAGAAGTAGAAAGTAGAGTGACACGAGGACAGGAAGTAGCTGGTGCTATGAAGGCCTTGATAAGAAACAGGGGCTTGTGTGTTGCAGCTGCACGTGGGTACATGAAGGAGTTTTAATGCCACTGCCAACTTTAACTTATGGATTTTGGTGTGGCATGAAAATGAAAAGTCAAGAGCAAGAGAAGTGGAGATGGGACTGCTGAGGAACGTATGTGGAGTATAGAATGTGGATAGGATACGAAATAATGTGATTCGTGAAAGATGCAGAGTGAGGAAGTCTGTGGACACCAGAATCGATGAGTGCACTGAGATGGTATGGTCATGTGGAAAGAATGGATAACAAAAGAGTACTGAAAAGGTATACCTGAGCGAATCTGAAGAGGGAGGATGCGAGGCAGCCCAAGGAGAAGGTGGAGGGATATGGTGGATGAGTGTGTGAGCAAGAGAGGTTTGGAAGTTGTTGAGGCTAGGGGACTGACAAGAGATCAAGCTGGCTGGATGAATATTGTGAGTAGAAGCACATGATCAAGGATTTGGCACCCTGTTTTAACATGACAGTGTCCAAATTGACTCTACTGGATACATTTATGTGAAGCTACAGAATGTGGTGAATGCTTTTGGTGTATCAGATAGAGCCAGGATTCTGGGGGGTTGACTGGTGAGTGATTGGAACATGGCCCATTGGACTGGGCAAAATTGGGCTGTCTGGAGATTACTACTCTTCACCCTGCCCTAGGGTGGGAAAGGAGGTCTGGATGATGATGATGAACATGTTGCACCTCTCCATTCTGCAAATACATTCCTTAACCCTTTCGCGCACGGGACCGCAATTTGTGTTACATGTGGTGAGGTGTGCCAAAGCCCAGGAAATCAAATCGCATGAAAACCCAAAAAAAATTAACCAAAAAATAAGTTTTCAGTCGATTTGCGTCAAATTTTGTAGCGTTCTAGCAGCCACGTGTCTCTCCCGAGGTAAGACCTTGGCAACACTGCAATGACTCATACATGCCTGTACGTAGTGATAGAATCTTAGTGCTCCACTAGCAGCCAGACAGCAGGGTCGTGCTGTGTTGTGTTGTCCCCTTAAATCCGCCATTTTCCCCCTCCCACCCGAGGCTGAAGCCATTATTGATATATTGTGGTTGTAAGGTGTTTTTGACTATACTGTGAAGTGACTGTGTCTATTGAACATAGATATATTGTTTGTAAAGCATTGGGGCCCATTACCAGCCGTTAGGCCTAGAGGAAGAGTCTGGTTTGTTATAGCGGGGTTTCCACTCACCCTGCCCGTAAAATGATGTATTTTACCCTTATAGTGAAGCCATTACTTATATCTGTGAAACATATAGTGCCTGGATTAGTGAAATAACTGACCTACCATAGCAGGCATTATGTTATGCCACAGAGATACATAGACATATGGATTAGTTGCTAAGGGAACTGGCGGTCTTACGCCATACAGTAGGGAAGGGAATAACAGAAGAGGCTGGGATGGAATCATGTGATAGTGTTTTATACTGTATAAGATTCAGTGTGAAATATATGTATAAAATAGAGCAGCGAGTGTTCACCGAGAAATATTGCGTGCATTGACTGACAGCAGAAAGTTACGTAATGATCAGAGACAAGAAAATATGCCACACAGCGACACATACACTATATGACATTATATACGTATGTCGTACAGCTAATGTTCGTGGAGAAATCTATTGTGTGTATCGCATGTGTTAGGCAAACGTGGTGCAAGGAACAGAGAATAAGCCA